>QKQZ01025024.1:0-11870 GCA_003595255.1 Solenopsis fugax | reverse complement strand
ACCGACGCCGACCGACGCCGACCAAGCCTCTGCTGCTTCTTCCTCGGAATCCTTCGCCAGCTACTTCTCCATAGCACTTAGGCATAGATCTCACATGTGCGCGCTTATTACCGAAACGCAACGAATACAGAATCAATTGAGCAGACCTTACGTAATTCCCGATTTAACGTGATTTCGAGAGCGCTTCGCTGTGCTGCATCCGCTCAGTGGCGTGCCGTTGGAGGGAAAGAGCGCCGCTAGCGGATGACGTCAGCGTCACCTCAGCAACTTCGCGCCGATTTACCGGAGTGAAGTTGACGCCGTCCGCTATCGAAGCTCTTTCCCGCCAACGGATCGCCACGAAGAAGCAGCTCAGCGAAGCGTCCTGCAATCGCGAGAATTACATACTGCCTGGGCAATTAATCCTGTATTCGTTGCGTTAATAAGCGGGCGCGTGTGAGATCGTGTGTGTGTTATGGAGAAGCAGCGCTGCAAAGAAGCAACAGAGGCTTGCAGTTAGCGTCGCGACGTCGGTCGGCGCCGGATAGCGCGACCACGAGGGGATGAGTAACCTATCATTTACTTGTTATTTATTTGTGCGGTATTAATCACTCGCGACGCATTCGCGTCGCGTGTCTCGTCGATCGTTTTACATCACCGCTGTTCAAGATTTGTGGTTTTGGGCTTGCAATTGAAATGTATCGATGTTCATGCCTACTGCCGTTTCCTATACATAATAACCATTGTCTCGTAGCGCGCGACTCGGTCTCAGGGACGACTCTACATTGCAAATTCAAGGGTGCATTTTTGTGTATAAAATTATGTAGTCACTTTTTACGCATTTATGTGCGTGTAATTTCTTTTTATGCTTAGACATGTAGTTTAATATTGATACACGTCTAAGCGTGTAAAAAGTACAAAAATTACACGCATAAATTTAATTTAATTTAATGCATAAAAAATAACTACATGCGTAAAAAGTAATTACACGTTTTACATTCTTGAATTTGCAGTGACATCTGCCCAGTTATTGTATCTAGTATTAATAGATGGGTTTGCAGACTTGCTTATTAAACAATTTAATAGTCCAATTATTGTCCTGTTTTTGTTCAGTAAATGTTCAGATTTTGCGCATCTTTTATACGCAGTAACTGCAGACAAAGCGTTACATGTTACATCTTGATTGGGATTCTCAATAGTTTTACCTTTCAATTACAGAAGTAATAAAACTATCTAGTAACTATTCAAAATATGCATGAAATTTCTACTAGAGCTGCTAATAATATCATAAAATATCCGATGCATAATACTCGAGGCTTAAAAAATTAACGCTTATCTCAGATCGATAACATGAGTCTGTTAAACTTTGCGTAAAATTTACAGAATATTGTTATACAATAAAAATTGTTTTTTATAAGTTATTAGCCTTATAAAATTTTTAATTAAACATTAAATTAAACAAAAAGGATACATTCGTGTATTATATATGTATAAAATATTTATATAATCGTTTTCCTCTGCAACGCATATTCCATGTCTTCGTATTAGATATGCCCATATGTTCTAAAATATGTTCTTTCTAATATATTATGTGCATTACTAAATGTGTTTTGAAAAGCAGACGTGATATCCGCTATTCATAAATCATGTTGATAATCTCCATTATTCCCTAGCGACATGTAATACTTTTGTCAAGTGAAGACAAGAACAAAGCTTATGTTTCACTCCGGATCTGTTTCATAGCCGTCCTAGTTTTCTGCCGGCGACATTTGAGAGAGGCTACGGAAAAAAAAAGGAAAAGGAAAAAAATTCCTGTGCATAGCTGTACTTCTCTTCACAATTCTGTCATATCGGAGGTATAATATTTCCTCCAGGCTCGAACGTTTCCCGGTTTCCCGGTTATATGTATGTAAACTTCGGAGTGTATTAAATCTCGAAGCTAATCTGGGCCACGCGAATACATTTGAATTTACACAACGCTACGTGGCTTGAGTAAAAGTTGCGTAAGTACCCTATCCTGGTCCTAATTTAATTACAAGCGGAAACCGTACGCGACGAATACGAACGTCGTTCGTAAAGTTAATCACGGCTGATGTCGTCCGCCGATATATGCGACGGCGATGTTATGTAAATGAATATGCGCAAACGCGACGTGCATACGGAGCTACGTTGGAAAAGAACATATCAAATATCAAGTTAAAGCTTCCGAGTTTATGCACTTTTCGAGAGTGATTCCATGGATAGCTGTTACAGTGAGCGAATTGCAATGTTAATTAAAATGTTCACGCTATAGAAATCTCTGGGAAAATCTGTTCCGAAAATATCTTTAATTAATGAATACATAATCTAATTATTAAATCAATAAATATAAATATTAGATAACATATTAAATGTCCATGAAAATTTATACGATAATAGTTAATTAAATATCAATATACACATACTTTCTGAATATATTAGGCAGCAATTAGGGTATACTGAGAGAAAAAATTGTAGTGGTGACAACTATCAGGGGACAACCATACAAATTTTGTCAATATAATTATAATGTATAGTTAAGTGAACTATATTATAGTTATTGTAATTAAGTTTATGGTTAAGAAAACTAATAAAAAATTCTTTACGGTTTTTTCAGGGGTTTTTTCAGTGGGGAATGGGTTTACCATCTGATGCGAGTCGGCATTATTATTAAAATTGATTTTTAAGTTTATCAATTTATTCATTGTGATATTACTTATTCGGATTCACCTTACGGCTGTGTTACGACCGGAAAACCAATTCGGCGCACATTCGGGGAATTTGAAAAAAATAACACATATATACAAATAAACATATATAAAATCACACAAGTAAATATAAAGGCAATAAGATCCAGCTATGACCGTAAATAGGCAATCTAACTTTACCAACATTCAATTTATATTAATAAAAAATAGTTGTGATTACTTTATTATATAGTATATTACTATTTTTTATTAGTTCCCTTAACCATTAATTTAGTTGCAATAACTATAATATAGTTCACTTAACTATATGTTATAATTATATTAACAAAAAATGTGTGGTTGTCCCCTTATAGTTGCTACCACTACAATTTTTTCTCTCTGTGTATGTTGTAAGTATATCACGATTGGAAATGCTCGAACAGTTACAAAATGATGACTGAACTAGATAATTATTTGCGACAATTTTGTCATATTAAGACTACTTCAATTCGCGGTTTAATTAATATCCGATTTAAGCGGACTAATTATTCGCAATCGGTCGATCTAATGAACACGCATAACCGCAACGAAATTCTGCTTTGACAGCAGTGAACAACGTCAAAATAAGCGCATCGTGATTACACAACCTGCGGCGCAGTGGTCGCGTTTGATTAAGTCTGATTAAATGAATAGCAAACGCATGAGCGATGAAACTTGCTGCGGTGGAAGTAAACTTGCGTATCAACTGTCTGAGAAAGTCGCCTAACTGCCCAGCCCCTTGGACGATCAGCACGATTGCGCACTATTCCACCAAGTTATCGTGGGCTCGCGATTCAGCTAATTAAAATCACGTATAAACTCACCATTCGCAACTTTCCATACTCGGCCGAAAGTTAATTTTGACTGAATTCACTCGTCTGATATTTTTCCCATCTTTACGTTACATATCCAGTATATCACGTACTCTTCATCGTACACTTCACTTAAAACTTTGGAAGTAAGATAGCTATAATATTTTTTCCCATAATTTCACGTATAAGATATTACTTATCTTTTGCAAAAAAAGTATTTTGATTTTTTTTTTGAACATACTTGTACACAGAAAAAAAATGACTATCAAATCAACAATTCATTGTTTCATATATAAGCAAGAATATAAAATCTTCTTGGAAGAATTTGATAATCTTGATCAGACATAATTTGCTTACATGAAGAAACAAAATGTCTTTATATTAGCAAATTATGTCTCTTTGAGATTAAATAAATACTTCCAAGGAGATTTTATATTCTTGCTTATATATGAAACAATGAATTGTTGATTTGATAATCATTTTTTTCTGTGTACTTAATATACTTATATTTAATAATACATTTTTTTCATAAAATTATCAAACTATACTTGACATTAACACATATTATTGCGACGTGGAGAAAATTCACGTTTCTATTTTCTATTGCTGTAATTTTGCAAGACGCAGCGCGAAAAAGGTTTATTTCATTTTTTTCCTGGAAAACGCAATTCACCCCTTTTTTCGCGACGAGGTTTTCGATCGCGTGTGACAGAATGAAGAGGAGGACACGACAAGCTGACCGATCGCGATTCATTGCAAACATATACCGACAATTCCGACGGGTAAGACTTGTTTTTCCGTGGTATTTTATTTTTTTGACAGGGAAACTTCATTCGCGTCGCGAGTGCGTGAAAAAGTGCGTCGTTAAAATTTTATGGTGGCGTGCTCTTTTTTGTATTTGCACATCGCGTAGAACGTGCAAACGAGAGACGAGCGCACGCGGTGCACACAAAGCAGCCGATCGCGACGCGCAATCGGACGCTTTTACGTAACCGATTATAAGAAGAAATTCGCATGTTCGTTGATGCAAGTCACGTTGCAATTACAGTTAAAGTCACGTTCGCAGTATCATTACGGGATTCATTATATTGTTATGAGTTTTTACAATAAAAAGCACCATAAGTTACGATAACGCTTATCGCACACGGAAAAAATATTTCTGTGGTTGTTACAACAATATTCTCTATATTTGGAAAAGAAATGTATGTAAATTCAATTTATATTGATATTACATTGATACTACATTGAATATGGCTATAAAATATACCCATGTAAATACAATTCTCAACTGTAGTCCTTACGATAACAGTAACATTCGATTAGAATACTTTCATACATGGGTGTCTCAATCGAAGGATTATTGCTACTTCTAAACTGCATGTGAAAAGCTGCTCTGTTTCTGCTATCAATTTGCTGCTTAATACTGAATGAGAACAAATTCTATTATATTTTAGATAGCATTCTATCGTCATCTGATAATTACTGATATTACGATTAGATTACTGTAGTGACATCTATATAGCAATTACACTTACTAAAATTGAGATAACCATATAAGTCTAAAGGTATTATGGCTGTCATACGGAAAGAACAATTTTGTTGAAATACAAATCTGAAAATAATTATGCTGAATTAAAAAACAATTGTATCGAATGTTTAACTTACATTAGTTGCTAGAATGTCAAAACTGTTTGCAGCAATATTATCTTGAGCGGTCTAACATAATTATTTTGATGGCCCAACATAAAATTATTTTCTGTTCTATATCTAGCTAAATTTTTAGATGCTGCTGTAAAATTGTTTTTTCCGTACATAACTCTTTTCTATAGATAGGCAAAAAATAACATTATTATTCTGTTGTGGCAACTTTGACTTTTTTCTTCGTGCACAAGTAGTACGATTTCAACACGATCAAAGAATATCTATCGTTATTGATTTTCGCGGATATCCTACAAATCTCACTTGTTCGCCAGCCCGCTTTTGCCTTGCTATCTCAGCCGCGTGTCGCTGCTCGTACCGAACCAAATAGATAACCGACCTCGATCATTCCGATCTCCCTCGCTAGGATTTCACGCTTTTTACATGGGAAATGTTACGGTGTGACGACGAAGAGAAAGAAGGGTGCCGGATGAGATACGACGGCGACGTGAACGGATCTCGGATTGTTACTCATGTTTTCTGAGCCGTCGTAACGCGAACGAGATATGGATTATGCATGCGATTGTCGTGGCCGCGAATAGCATCCAACGATTGCTATCGCATTATCTACTGTAAATACGCGTTCGATGCCGCGCACATCGAGATTTCGGAATGAATTATGCAAATAACATTCGAATAACTAGGTATTAGAGATATGCAAAATAGTATTTAAATACTATTTGAATCAGATAAGATTCGATTCGATTCGGATTTGAATCTCTTTATAATTCGAATCCGAACTATTTGAAAATTTTGAATCTAAAAGGTTCTAATCATATATGACAAGCTTATTTAAAAGCGTATTTAAAATGATTTAATATCATATAATCAATATTTTTATATAAAAATCTTTTTTATTATCTATCAACCTAACAATAATTAAAAGTTATGTTGTTAATTAAAAGTTATGTTATGACAATTTTTGATTTGATTTAATTCGATTCAATTCGGCGTCAAAAAACCTTGATTCACACATCTCTATTAAATATAATATAAAATATTCTATCTCTCAATATACTCATTGGCTACATAATTTTTTGCTGCAAACTGGAATAATTTTTTCTGGTCAATACTAATGAGAGATAAATATATTTTTTAACTGAAAAATAAAACGAAATTTTCGGTAACCTTTAATTTTTCAATTTTTCTGCCTCATAAAGATTTTATTTCCCTTTTCTTTAAATATCTTTATTTTCTAAAGAAAATTATATTAATAGAATCCATAGAAATAACATATAATATTCAAATAACACTTTAATAAATAAATATCTTTTGAAAAATAACACTGTTGCTATAATATATAAATATGTTCCAGTAATACTCTGTAAAATACATTTAGATCTGTTTACTACATTTTGCAAGTAGAAGATGAAAATGAGCCGTCATACTCATAGTAGTACGAGCTGCGAATCCTGAGAGCGTGATAGGACGTTCTACTATCAGACATCTTCTACGATCCCTTAAGTGCGCTTCAACCAAACGCACATTTCCCTCGACATGTCTACTACGTATTTCGACGTACACCATGTACACATTGCCGTGAGTTTTGCTACGAACTAATTAACTCCGACGCATCCTATCATGCTTGTTACCTATCCGGAATCGCGTTCCGCACCTCGATGCATTTCGATAGTGAATTATCAACCGCTCCTCTCCATCGAAGTTAGAATTTCGAAATGAGAGTGTTAATTTAGAATTTCTTGAACTAAAGCGTCCCCGTAGACCTGCTGCGAACACTCATATGAATATCAAATAATTCGGTAAACCAGCATTAATTATCACCTACCAACGATTCCATAATTATTAAAATTAAGCCTTCGGTTATAGTTGAATTGTAGAACTAATATTTCATGTATGATTTTATATACATTTTCGAGTTCACCAAACTACGTGCCGATAAAATTTTCGGTCTTGAAACACAGTAATAAGTCATCGAACGAAAATACTAATATCACAATATTAAATTGATAATCAATTTAATAATAAAGATAACAAGCATCTATTATGCCAATAAAAACTTCACTTCCTTTAAATATTGTAAAAAGCTTGTTGCGAAAAATAACACCTTAACCAGGGAAGGAACTTTCTTTTGAAGAGGGAAGTTCTTATTGGCTTCATTGCCATAATAGACGCTTGTTAGCATCATTATTATTAAGTTATTAATTCAATATTACTATTCTCATTCAACTCATGATATTACCATTCTCAACTTAGAATTGTATTATATTTCAAGATCAAAAATTTATTCGACGCGTAGTTTGATGAATTTGAAAATGCATTATATAAAATCACCCAAGAAATATCAGCACTAACAATAAGATCCAGCTATAACCGATAAAGCTGATCTTCAATTAGTTGTGGATTCATATATCACTCTATATTCTTTTATTATTAATTAAAATCAAAGTGTTTTACTTATTATTAAAGTGCATTATTATTTACTTACTACTAAGTGCATTATTTTCATTATCCAAGATAAATATCATTAAGGTAACTACTTGTTTATGTTTGCGATGACATAAAAATTTTAAGAGACTTCCGGAGTGTAACAATCTCAACAAACGAAACGTAATATAAATTTCTTCTCGCGTAACAACTTTAAATGCAAGTAAAATTGTATTTTTACTACGAAAGTTTCAACTATTTTAACGTAATAACTCGATTCTAGTGTATAACGTTATTTGTGCGTGTATATATGTGTGTATGTGATACTGTAAGCCTCGACATAGACTGGACCTTGCAATCCGTATGAGACCTGATTCGTGCAGGTAAACAGGATCAAAGGAAAAACTTTCCACTTCCCGGAAATCACATTGGATTTAGATTACGTACGTTTGTGACCGAGTTCGGCAAAATTCGCAATACGCTTCTTTAGAATCGTCTATCGATAGACGCAAATGACCGGAGAAAGAAATCTTTGAAATGCGATACGTGATCAAGTTCTCAATCCGGTATACAGTCATGTGAAACGCATATCGGTGAAGCAATGCGAAATGGTTAATGAGAAATAAGACAATAATGAAAGAAAGAATTAACCTCAACATTAAACCTTTAATTTCTTTATTTACATTCTAATATTAAATATAAAGAAAGAGAAAGAATCAGAATTCATGAATATAAAATTTACAACTTTTTATGTATTATTTAATAATATATCTTAAACTCAACAGCTCAGCATTAATATTATGCATTGTATTCATTGTTATTTTCTAACAGAATAATACATTATATCTTTTAAAAAAATAAGAAGCACAGAAAAAAATGTGAGAAAAGGGTAACTAAAAAATAGCAGAGAATATTACCTTCTTTATAATTTCAAAGATTACCTTCCTTATACTAATATAATTAAAAACACGAGTTAAGTATACAAGCTTGCGTACACAAGCAACGTATTTTTTGAAAAAGATTTATTTGAAGAGAGACCAGGGAAGACGAGTGTTTCAAAATGCGGAAGGAAATAAAGAGATTTTTAAATGGCCACGCGAAATAAAAGGAGTAAAGGGAAAAGGAAAGGTTAGGAGAAAGAGAAAAGGGGGTGGCAAGCATCCGAGTGGAGACAAGGGGAGATATGCGATTAACCCTTTATAGCCACTGGTACCGTTATTTCTCGCGAAGGATTGGTACAATTTTCGAAACAAACAGACGGCTATAAAGTATTACGGGCAAAGGCGGCGTTTCTAGGCGAATATTGCATTTATTAGACCAGGTGATAAACGACTCGCAGGTGCACCGAAAAGACGACTTGAGCAACAATACGCGCAAACTTGGAAAGTTCTGTGGCGTTATCCGCGTTACGAGGTGTAACGCGATAATCGAGGAAGCCGCGTCTCTACTTAAAATATCTAAATTATCCGGTGGCTTTTATGTAGAAACTTGCATTCCTTATACCGGCGAGACATTGATTTAAAGAACTGATTAACGCAGAATTTATTTACGCAAAAAGTAACACGTATTTAGATATTAGTAAATATCTAAACAATTAAAACATGCACTAAAAAAATAAGTGTTTAATTTTAAGATATTAAAATATTTTATTTCCGTGTTTTTATTTTTTAAATACTTAAAATAATGTATGTTTTAATTTTAAACGGTGTTTAGATTTAAAATACTAAAATGTTTAAAACTAAAATCTTTAACAGCTTTCAGTGTTTTGAATCTAAACACCTTTAAAGCTAAAATATTTATAAGTATTTAAAAAATGGAGATGGAAATAAAACATTTTAACATCTTAAAATTAAATACTTTCTTTTTGAGTTTTTAAATTAAGTGTGCAATTCAAATATTATAACTTCCAGGGAGTTTCGGAAGTTTCAATTAAATTCACAAAGGAGGATTAGTTAATAAATCCTATAATAAATTGTTTCTTAATGTCGCATTTCATATGGCTAAGAGTATTAACATAACATTAACGTAAGACAGGTCTACAAATGATTCTAACTTGCGCTCCTCATTATATTATATATTCACACTCGAGGAAGCAGAAGTTAGTCTGTTCATTAGGGTGAAACGAAGCAAACGGTAACAACTTACGTATACGACAATCACTTATGCTCCCCAGGCGAATTTATTTCTCGATCACTTGCACGCTAATATCGCGGTAAGATGTGCTTTCAAGACAGGCAATAAACCCTTTCCGCTTTCATATCGCTTCAGATCTATCCTCCCTTTAATATTTCAATCTGTTGTCTGTTTTCTAAATGAATCATATTGTTCTACGTGATCACACAATTTTGCAATCTCCTATCCATCATTGAACGTTATGAAATAAATAAATGCTATAAAAATATGGAGCTTTCGATACACTTTTAAGTACTGAAAAAAGTTGTCCTCTTTTATTAAGTACATGTATTTCTTTTAATATTATTTTCTATATTTAAATAAATATTAGCAAATATAAAATAATGTCTTTATAAACAGATGAAATATTTTTTTTTAATAACGGAAAATAGGAGGATACTAAAATATATTTAATTAATAAGAAAAAAAAACTTTCAATGCATGATGTAAATAAATATATGAAAAGAAAATAAGCTTCTATCACATTGATAAAAAAACACCAAAGTAATAAAAAAGTAAAATTTCCATATACTCACGTACGCGCACACACACGAAATTTAAATTCACTTTATAGTAACCACTTCGCATCGTAGCAATGAAACTGAGTTTCGGCAATTGAAGATTTTTAGAAACCTATGCTTTTACATTATTATTTAGACTCCCATGGAATCGAGGATAGGAAAGAGAGACTTTGCGGAAATGTTAACATTTATCGGGGAATTGCCTGATATTTTCCTTTGGGAGAAACGCCGTGGTCGGTAGAAATGTCTTTGACGACGGTGGGTGTATACATACATCGAAGAAATACAAAAAGCGAACGAAGGCGGGCCGCGGCCATGAAAGCGAACTCCATGTAAGAATTCCATGACTAGTTTCGAAAGTAGCTCGAAGAAATTCGCCGAGGGATCGAATTGTTGTTGCGAAGTTACCTAACGCCCCCAGTCTGCCTTTAGTTGTTACTTCTTTCTATTTTATATATGAATGCATTATCAATCATGACATAGATACTGGTTATTTTGATCTATTCGTTTATTCATATTCAAATACATTTGATAAACACACATATGTATACGTACGAGAGAGAGTTGCTAAATTCACTGGACTTCTAAATCGTTTTTATTTTCAATATTTTACATTTTTACTTAATATAAACAACATTTAATGACAAAAATATGAAATAAGTGAGAAATGGGTAATATAGACAAAAATTTAATAAATTACACCTTGTTTTGCGCGTGCTAATTACACTTTAAAAAGTCAGGTACAACTGATGTTAATTTTTGATTAATTTATGTAGCTGATAATGTAATCATGTAATTTTATAGAGAATTTTTATATTTTCATAAAAGAATGTTTATTGGAGAATATTTTACATTCATTGCATATACAAATTTGCAATTATTACAAGGATTAAATCGATATTTTTATAAAACCTATTAAGTTTTATCTAAATTGTACTACCATAAATTGTATTATAATAAATGATATTAACGTGAGACTGATAAGTGATAATAAAACTAAAATAATTCATATGAATAAAAATCTCAATTGTAAAAATAAATTTAGACCAGTTTTATTTTGATGTCCTTTCTTATTATTATTTATTAAATATTAAATATGTAATCCTCTTTTTTAAATTTATCGACTTTTCGATAATAAAATGAATATTAGTTAACAATGTTGCATATTTTTAATTATTTTAATTCATAAATTCGATATTTTCAAAAACAATACAATTTAAAGGACCCATAGGTACGATTTAAGTGATTGGTTATCTAAATCGTAATCTTGCAGCATATTGCAAAAAGGCTTATAATAAATTAATTTATTATTGGTGAAAAAGTAAACATTGTTGTACGTACTTGAAATATCAAGCTACAATTTTCAATGTTCATTTTCAAACAAATCTAAATCAAATGGGAAATATAATAAAAAATAATTCTAATAAGTAGTACGCATTCGACAACTCTCCCCTATGCAAACATGTATTAAATATCAATATATTAAGTATACATTAAGTATATGTGTGTATGTATATTTATATATATACACACATATACTTAATGTATACTTAATATAT
>QKQZ01025023.1:0-13028 GCA_003595255.1 Solenopsis fugax | reverse complement strand
TTTGAAGGAAAAGTGGATTTTTGACCAATTTCTCATTTTTACTTAATGGTTTTTCCTTTATAATTTCACAATAAATTATTTGTCGGCAATGCCGATTGTGCAATCATATTTCTGAGATTCTGAACTATCATTAAAAAAAAAATTGTTAAAANCTTAATGGTTTTTCCTTTATAATTTCACAATAAATTATTTGTCGGCAATGCCGATTGTGCAATCATATTTCTGAGATTCTGAACTATCATTAAAAAAAAAATTGTTAAAAAATATTGATTGTAATCAAAGTTATAGCTTCTCAAAGTTGAAAAAGTCTCCCAGATCCGAAAATGTGTTTCCGTATTTTACAGGATCGGTGTGTTTAAGAGTTAATTTTCGTTTCGCTCGTTTTTTCTTAACCCTTAAACACACCGATCCCGTAAAATACGTAAACACATTTTCGGGTCTGAGAGACTTTTTCAACTTTGAGAAGCTATAACTTTTATTACAATCATTATTTTTCAACAATTTTTTTTTTTTTCAAATGAAAGTTTAGAATCTCAGAAATGTGACTGCACAATCGGCATTGCCGACAAATAATTTATTGTGAAGTTATAAAGGAAAAACTATTAAGCAAAAATGAAAAACTGTTCAAAAATCCACTGTTCCTTTAAAAAATTATATCTTTGCAACAAAAAACTTTTAAGGACTTTAAAATACGGCATTTTAAAGCTAAAGAGTCATACTTTCAAAAAAAAATTGGCATTGCCATTCCTTTTAAAAAGTATAATTATGTAACAAGGAGAACATGAGGTCTTTTCGGGTGTTTAAACATCCACTTTAAAAAAAAAATCTTATCTTTGCAATAAAAAATTTTTAAGGACTTTACAATACGGCATTTTAAAGCAAAAGAATCATACTTTCAAAAAAAAATTATGTCATTGTCATTTCTATTAAAAAATTTACTTATATAACAAGGCAAATATGAGGTATTTTTGATTAACTCGTGTTTAAAATTGAAAATTGATGTGTTTCATGATATATTTCGGAGAAGCTCCCTTTTCTACAGCACTATACAGTATTCAAACTGTAGACAGAATATATGCGAGTAACATCCGCGAACGGACCTGTTCGAACGTGTTTTGTCCAGCTTTTTTATGTAAAATTACTCACAAAAAAGTTTCGCTCGCACACAATAGTAGTCCCACAGACCCTAACAAAAATTTGCTGCCGTGCCGTTCGAATTTTAGTTCACCAATTAAATTGATCAACCATATCAATCAAAAGAGAATAATTTATATTTTTCAAATTTTTTTTACCTCCTAGTCCGAACCTCCTATCTCATTCTGTCTTCACATAGCAAGCATTTGAAACATCATATGGAGTCTCTCCGACTCACTTATGTGTTTAAGGGTTAACAACGCTAAATTTCAAATAGGCCAAAGACGAGCAGTAATAATCAGGTTCTACTAAAACAAATATATTATCTTCAATGTGTACAGGTAATGAACGCTGACATGTACATTTAATCGCGGAACATGTTTCTGCCTGACTAGGCCTTCTTATTTTTTGTAATTTTTGTTTCATCTCTTCCTTTCCTTTCCACTGAGAAAAAAGTTATTAATTTGACTAAATTTAATCAAAGAAAAAAAAACTAAATTTTTAATTTGTATTTAAGTTAAATATGTAAATATTTAAACATAATTAGAAGAAATTTAATAAAATTGAAAAATTTGATTAACAATTTTTTCCCCAGTGTTGACATCTATAAATATATCTAATTAAACTTATTTTATTTCAAACATCAAAATGACGGTGCAAGGAACAAATTTCTTTTTTCCCTTTCTTTCTCTCTCTGCCCTTCCCAATTATATAGCTATTCTCAATTATATAGTGACGGACGAATAAGTATGTACATACATCTGATTATCCTATGTAACGCGGGGGAGGCCTTGTTAATTGTAAATTCGCTGAGGATGACCCAAACTCAGGTCGAAATATACGAAAGTTTTTAATGGAAGTTGTTCAATAAATACAGAATTACGGATACGCACCAACAACAGCGTTTGACTCGCATTGCCCTCTTTTATCGATTTATAAATCTCTTTCGAATTTTATTTAATTTAAATATGTGAAATCATAAAAGAAAAACAATTTTAAGTTAAAAGAATGTAATTTTAAAGTATTGCATATATTTTTGAATTATTATATTATATTATTAGAGAAAAGAAGGGGGTTGTGGAATACCATTTTGTTTTTTGACAATAACTCGATATATATTGATGCGACACAATTCTAATCAACGCCAGTCATTAATTTATTAGTCATATTATAAAAAATAAACAAATAATCTTTCATAGATTTTATACACAAATAAGTGCCATAAAACAAAATTTTACGAACATTTTATAAAATATATTTTATTTAAAAAAATTTTTTTGATTTTTTTTAGCTTTAATTTTAATTTTTTTAAATAAAACAAAACTTTTTAAAATTATTTCTTTGCTTGTTTGTAATAAACATACAACGTCTAGAATGAAATTGTAAAGAAATTGTCGCAACAGAGAGATGCATATGGGCGAACGATCATATTCCACAACTACTACTTATATAGCATGACTTTATTTACCGAATTCATACACACATTACGACACATTAAGTTCAATAATATTATTTAAAATTCACATTTAAGGCCTTCAAGTTAAAGTTAAAGAATTAGTATGTAATATACTTCTCAAAATTATGTAGAGAGCATAGACCTGTAAAAATTTCTACTTGCAAAACTAAAATTCAGCTTTTATAAAAACTCAGCGAACATTAATGACCAGTAACTATTCTACAATGTCTAAATAGATTATAACGAAGTAATTTTAATGGTTACTCTTAGAATTCAACTCGAATTATAGAAGATATTTTATCACCCCAAATATATTCACCACCGCCATCCTTCCTCTATATTTTCACATATTTTTTATGTGAAATATTTTGTGTTCCGTTAATATTTAATTTTATTACAAATTAAACGCCTTCCATGGTCGTAGCTAGATTTTAGTGCTTATATTTATTTGTGTGATTTTATATACTTCTTCAAATTCACTAAACTGCGCGCCGAATTACTTTTTCAGTCATAACACAGCTCTAAGTTGAATAAGAATAAGTAATATCACGTTTATTAAATTGAGATTTAATAATAAATAATGCTAACTCGCATCTAAATATTAGAACCCTTTCCCCCCCGGAGATTCGAGAAGTCTCAGATTCGAACCCTGGCTGAGATGTTATAATATTTTTCGCAACAAATTTTTTACAGTTTTTTCAGGAGTGAATTGATATTACTTATTCTTATTCAACTTAGAGCTGTGTTATGATTGAAAAAGTAATTCGGCGCGCAGTTTAGTGAATTTGAAAAAGTATATAAAATCACACAAATAAATATAAGTATTAAGATCTAGCTACGGCCGTGGAAGACGTTCTCGTTTAATTTGTATTTATACATTATCGGTTGAATATTTCTCTAATTTTGATTTTATTATATATAACTTTAATTTTTTAAATACTTCACATAATTTTATATTCTGTTGAATTCTGTTGAGATTGATTACATTAAATATAATTTTAAGTTTTAAAATATTTTATGTAATTTTAAGTTCTGTTATATTTCGTAATATGTATGATTTTATTAATAAAAAATAAACATTTTATTTATCTAATTTATTTATCTATTTAACAAATTCTAATATGTTAAAATATATCTAAGTATGTATAATAATGAAAAACGGACATGTATAAACATTAATATTACAAGGCATTTTATGATTTAATGCACCAATAAAAAATCCCAATTTTTTATTGTTGTGTCCCAATTTTCTGAAGTCAATATCCCGAAATTGGCTTATCAAGAGTTAGCCACTCTAGCCTCGCCCTAAGAGTGAAAGATGTAGGCGAAAGACCTCCCGCTGGTTTCTGTCAGTACATGCGGTTGCCCGATCTCTCAACTTTCTAAAAATATTTCGCCGATACATGGTATGCGCGCGCTTTTCCGCTTCGTTATCCGTCGTGTGATCATTGAAACTGTTGTCGAATTTCCAAATTCCAAGTTTTCACCAACAGTTTATTATATCTCGCGATAACAAGCGCATTAACTCATCCTTTTTTTTTTCTTTCTCAATCTCTTTCTTTTTCTCGACACAAGTTTATATATTTTTCCTGATTTGAACGTAGCGATGTCTGACCCTACTGGTGATCATGTAGATGTATTGGACGAGGAGCCGGACGTGGAGTCCAGCTATAAACCTCCACCGGAAAAGTCCATTGAGCAAATCCTGGAGACGGACAAGGAGGACGAGAGTCTGCGCAAATATAAAGAGACGCTTCTGGGAGAAGCAAAATCTGGCGGTATCATAGTAGGTGGGCAAATGCAAGATATTAAAAGCATTCATTATTTATATATACGATGACCATATTTTCTTTGAGAAAATAAACGACAAATCTGAAAATTTTAAGGCTTTATTTTTAGATGTTTTCAAATCATTTTATGGCTGTTAGTAATCGATGCATTTCGAAATTCTTTTGTGTTGTATATAAAAATATGATACTGTGCAATTTTCTAATCATTTTAAACTGGTTCGATTGTGTTGGAACAAATCCTTGATTTAAATTTGGAATAGGTTCGAGATAATAAAAAATGAAAACGGATCTATTCTGAACAATTTTAATTAAATATATAATTATATAAGATTATCTTTGTGTATATATGTATTTATATTTTATACATTTTTAACAAATGTATATATATATTTTTTAACAAAAATTATGAGTCTTTTAATGTATTTTTGAGAAAAATGTATTTGTTTAAAATGTAGTTGTTTGATATTTCTTAAAGGATTGTGAAGAAAAAGACGTGCTTGTATTTGTAATGCGTCTGGTTTATTTTGCGGTTGATCGGCAGTCTCTCTTACATTGAGATCGCAGAGGCGCTGTGTGTTCCCGCGCAAGAATGTACAAATGCAATAGGCTTAAATTTTGAACAATATTTGTTTTAAAAGATGATTACTGTTTAAAAAGTCGTAAAATTCGAAACAATATTTCATAATTGCATTTTGTATAAATGCAAGTTTCAAGTCAACTTTAAGTTGGGTTTTTTCACTACTCCAAATATTATTTATTATTGATATTATACATTTTTTTTAGTAGGAGCGTTTGAGCCAGGGAGACATAAACAAAATTCTACAATTTTTGAAATATTTTTTTCAACAACCTCTAGTTAAATTAATCGAATAAATTCGCAGACCCAGATAGCCAAATGAGTTCAAGATGCCGTCATGTTGCTGTCAAGTTGCAGCAATAGATGTCAACAAACTAGGGACAAGATGCTTCCTCATTATGTGTGAAATGTTACTCCCACGTAAAAATTTTAAATTTGATGATGATAAACTGATAGCTCTTGATGATGCATCACTTACTGTATATAAAATGCGAGCTCATTGCGTGCCATTACTTATTAATCTCAATGTTTGCTTTTAAAATTTCATAAATTGATGAAGTCTATTTACCCTGATGTTGCTAACTCAGTTTGCACATAAGATTCCGATTGATGGCAAATTGACGGCAACCACGCAACAACTCGTACAGTTCATTAATTTACCTAAGGTGCTAAATCATGCTTAACTATCTGGAGAAGTGCCAATAGCAGTTCAGTGTATCAGAATTAATTTCACTTTTTCTGTTCTGAGATAAATTATGTTCAATCACTTTCGCTAAATTCCAACATATATCTGTTTTAAATACAAAAGTATATGATAATGGCTGATTTACAGCAAACGACAGTAGTTCTCTTTGATAGTGCCAAATAACTAATGCCGCCCTTGCATAAAATTAAATTTATCGATTGTTTTCATAAAAAATTATTAGTAGATCTTAGACATTAGACTAATTAAAAAAATTTTCCGTTAAAATAAAGGACAAAATTGAGTTTTGAAAAAATAAATCTAAAGGACAGCTATCTGAAATAAAGGACTGTCCTCTGAAATAAAGAACGTATGGTCACTGTATTTATATAGTAAATAGTATACATCAAGTAAAAAACCTTAGTAAACGTAGATCAAAATCGTTTTTGAGATATAAACAATTTTGTATTGGTATCATTGTTTGATTCATTGTTTTCCTGTATGATAATTAGTTGAGTTTGATGTTTAAGAATAGTGGATGATTGTTTTGTGCAGTTTGTACACTTTATAAATATATAAAAATTTATTTTTTGTAATATTAAAGAATGTTTTCTGTCTTTATTTGCCATTGAAAAATGATCTTATGGCAATTCTATTTAAAATGTAGGAAAAGAAAACAATTTCTCTGTGATGTACAGCAGAAGCTGACATGACATGAACATTCTCTCTAAAGCAGTTTACAATTCTTGTAGAGTCTAATGATCCTAGAAAGGTAATAGTGAAGAAATTGGCATTATGCGTTACCGATCGTCCGGACATGGAACTGGACCTGACCGGCGATTTGTCGCAACTGAAGAAACAGACGTTTGTCATAAAAGAGGGTGTGAGCTACAGAATCAGAATCGATTTTATTGTGCAACGTGAGATCGTGCACGGATTAAAATACGTTCAAAAGACTTATCGCCTTGGTGTACCTGGTACGGTTTTTATTTACTATTTTATATCTACAATATCATTTTTAATTGATTATAATAAACTCGATTTCTTGTGTGTTAATGCTTCTAATATAAATTAGGAGTGACGGGTAAATGAAATATACAAATAGTTTGGCCATGTAGCGTATGATAGAATTCTCTACCTGTTCTTCTGTTACAGTTGACAAAATGATGCATATGGTAGGCTCGTATCCTCCTAAAACAGAGCTTCAATCTTACATTACTCCAGCTGAGGATGCGCCAGCCGGCGTCGTTGCGCGAGGCTCCTACAGTGTCAGCTCTCTCTTCACAGACGATGACAAGCACGAGCACCTCAAGTGGGAATGGTCGTTCGAGATCAAGAAGGATTGGAAAGAATAAGTCGTCTTCTATTTCGCGGAAGAAACCGGAGAGATAATTTACAACTCCTAGCCTTACTACATTTTACGAATAATAATTAAGGACGTAAAATGCCAAAACATAGACTGGATGGATGATTTTTAATTCTTTAGTGGTGGTCGACGTTGCCATAAGAATTAATTACTTATTTACATATTTTAAGTAATGAAAGAAGAGAGTATTATCGGTATTTATTAAGTTTTCATAATTAATTAGATATTCAATTAGAGAAACTGTCTTCGGAAGTTACAAAGTGTATACACACAAACACATATGCACTATTATTAGAAGATTTATGACCCAGGATCTATGATTACCATTTTCAAAAAGAATTAATATTGTTTAAAACAGTTAAGTTTTACTTATTAGATTTTGATTTAATTTAAATATTGTTATCAACATTTCAACAAAAAATCTAATAAACGTAACTTAATTGTTTTCGGCAATATTAAGAAGATATTTACATTTAGTCTAAACGAGAACATTTAGTTTTAACTTTGCGAATTGTGGAAAAACAAAGATATAAAAAAGCCGTCTTTATTCCATTGTAAGATCATACTTTTCTTTATTTGACATTTAAATTTTATTTAAAAAATAATATGAAATGGCGTCGCTCTTCAAGTTTTAAATCATATTTTTTAAACTTTCTGACTGCGGTCGCTGCGGTCATATTGAAGTCATGACGTCATAAGCAAGAAATCACGTAAAAGCCGTAGCATGTGTAAATAAAGAGAATTTGGATAAAACAATAACGAGAACGCTTTAAAACGCTTATAAAAATGGGCCTTGACCATCCTTTTTCTGCCTAACAGCCGATGAATAGTCGTAAAAAACATGTAAAATAAAGCCTATTCAGACAAGAAAACACATGGACAGCTATTCAAAATGAGTGAAAAATTAGCTTTTATGTATAAAATTCAAAGAAACTTTACTTGCGGCACATTTTTACGAATTTGGTAAATACGAGACAAGTCACATTTTCACAACGAAATACATAACGAAATGAAATGCAAGACAAAATTTCATCGTCAACCTGTCACATTTCACGCCTATTAGTTTTAATTTTAACGCGAGAGTACGTCGCTATCATAAACGCGAAGTTCTCGACTGGGGAATCAGGGGTCTTAAAAAGTAGCGTTTATGGTTATTGTTGCTCCCGTTAAATTTATTAGAAAGCAAAATAGCACAAACATAAGGTTGGGACATATCTAATCCTTGGCATAACCTATGGTATAAAGACAAGGGCATGCTCTTGCGCATATTTCCGAATGCGCCGAATCAGGAACTTTGACCAAGCTTACGTTATACTAAACGACAATCTTAAATAGCGATTCTGTAATAATTATTTATCAAAGCATTTTGAGCAAACATTTTGACCATTTATAAAAAGAAATTATATTTTGTAATTATATAATATAAAAATATAAAACATAAAGTGTGTAATATAGAAATATAATTAAAAATATATAAATAATTAATGTAATATAAATTTTGTAATTTGAAATGAAAATTATCAAAGTTGGTCGGAAAACTGCGACTAATATGGCGGAACACTCACACAATGAAATTTAGTTCTCTAACACTGATCCGTGGTGGGAATATCCTACTACGCCATCATATCCGATTCGTTCCGACTTCATACGAGTATGACGTAAGCTTGATCAAAATATGGAAAAGTGGTGGGAATGCGCAGTGGTCTGACACGAAACGAGCATGCCCTTGTCTTTATACCATTGCATAACCGTTTTTTTTTTTCAATATTACATTTAAACAAAATAGTAGATAGTCAAAAACAGTGTAGCGTTTTTTATTTATAAATTTTGCTCGTTTTTGTAACAAAAAAGCATCATGAGATCGTCAAACACGAGTTCTTACGAGGGAAGTGCACGAAGTGATAATCGCGAATGGGTACAAATTATATATCGTTAGAAAGGTCTTGACGAGTAGAGTTTAGATGTGCAATATTTCGTTTGAATAGCGCCTCGAGAGGGCGCTGTGCGCAATAGAAGTTAAAGTTATAAAGCGTCTTATAAAAGTCCGAAAACGTTAAAATATCTCGAAAATAATCAATTATAATGAAAAATATGTAAGAAACAAAGAAGAGCTTAAAAAGTTTGCCTAATGATAACAAAAGTTGACTTTAGATGAAGTTTCCAAATTCATATAAGGATCAAGTTGAACTTCTTTAATGTTCCTTCTATTTCTTTGCACATTATTTTAACTAATGTCGAAACGTTTTTGAAACACTAGTTACAAACATTTTTTCGATAAGAACTTTTTGAATTATGAATCCTCAAATTTAATAAGTATCGTCGGCATTAGCATTATTCAAGGTATTCAATCTGCAGTATATTAACCGATGTTTGGTTCAAAGGCGGATTTGATGTTCCATATGTAGAATTTAAAGGGTTAAAGGATATAAATTTTTCATTTGAAGAACCAATTTGCCAAATTTGTTATCAAAATCCTACATGTATCAAATGTTCATACGAATTCTGCAGTAAATCTCTTTGTTACGATTGCTTTTTCGAACCATTATCATTAGTTTTTCCATTTTCTTTTTCTTCTCTTTGCTCTTATTTTTGCTTTTAAAATGAAATAAACACGATTTATGTTTTATTAAATAGAGCATTAAACAGTAATAGTAATTTTTGTAAAATGCGCAGATGGAAAGCGGTTTGGAGTCAAAAAATACCGCGGAAGTGACGAGCCGTGGGGTCTGCCTCCGCGTGCGAGCGTGAATACACATACACATGCTAATGCCGATGATACTTGTTAAATTTGAGGATTCATAATTCAAAAAGTTGTCATCGAAAAAATGTTTGTAACTAGTGTTTCAAAAACGTTTCCACAATAGTTAAAATAATGTGCAAAGAAATAGAGGGATCCATTAAAGAAGTTCAACTTGATCCTTATATGAATTTGGAAACTTCATCTAAAGTCAACTTTTGTTATCATTAGGCAAACTTTTTAAGCTCTACTTTGTTTCTTACATATTTTTCACTATAATTGATCATTTTCGAGATATTTTAACGTTTTCGGACTTTTATAAGATGCTATATAACTTTAACTTCTATTGCGCACAGCGCCCTCTAGAGACACTATTCAAGCGAAATATTGCACATCTAAACTCTACTCGGCAAGACTTTTCTAACGATAAATAATTCGTACCCATTCGCGATTATCACTTCGTGCACTTCCCTTGTTAGTGTCTAGAAAAAGTGTGTAAAATTGCAAATTGATCGACCGAATTGTATTTATGATATAGTGGTAATGCGTTTGTTGAAAACATGATTTAGGAAAATTTAAATAGTGACGCCATTTTATAATTTTTCGATGAAATTTAAATATCAAATAGAGAAGAATATAGTTTTTACATTATTTCGTCAAAATTAACATGACTTCTTCTCTTTCCGTTTTTTCCAGGATTGGATAGTAATGAGTTAATAGTAAAGTAGTAAAGATAGTAAAAAGTTAAAAATTAAATAATAATTAAAAAGTTAATTTTAACTTACAAGGAAAGGTACGGAAGTGTTGTCCTCTGATTTTGACGAGCTTTTAATATGTCGTAGTATGGTTCAAAATAAGGGATACATTATTTTATACGTGCCCGTTTTCACTTTTAGGGAGTGAAACATCCCTCTGAAGAAAATTGGTATTTTTCTTTCGAAGCGAGTATTGTCGAAATTATAAGAGATAATAAAAAACTTTTATATGTGCCCGTTTTCACTTTTAGAGGATGAAACACCTCTTTGAAGAAAATTTTATCTCGTATAATTGAAACTGTATGAGATACAGAAAAATATTCTGAATAAAAGTTGAATGGCTTGAAGAGTACTTTATATACTCTTTATAACAGTAAACTTTTTATCAGCGTTTAAAATAGTCTTCAAGCCATTCAGTTTTCATTCAAAACATTTTTTTCTCTTATAGCTTCGACCATATTCAAAAAAAAATACCGATTTTCTTCAAAAGGATATTTCACCCCCTAAATGTGAAAACGGGCACGTATAAAAAAAATGTATCCCTTATTTTAATTCGTATTACAATATATTAAAGACTCGTTAAAATCGAAAGGTGACACTTCCTTATCTTTTCTTGTTATTTAATTTTTAGTGATGAAAATTTTAACTTTAACTAGTTATTTTTGAAATACGTCAACTTTGATTTATTAATTTTTTTTCTTAAGTTAAAAATTTATGTAAAAGAAAAAATTATAAAAAAAGATATTCTCACATAATAAGCAATTTCTTCGTTATTTCGTATAAATATAAACTTTATGTATCAATAAAATTTGTTTAATTATTTGATTACAAATGTTTTGTAATTTAACTTTAAAAGTTACAGATTTGTTATTTAATATGAATAGTGCTTTTCAAAATAAATTTTTAATTTAATTCAATTTTAATGTAATTTTTGAGATAGTTTTTTGTTCATGTAACTTTTAATGTAAATGAATTAATTATATTAGTCATTAACTTAATTTAGTTAAAAACTATATTAACTTTC
Organism: Solenopsis fugax; assembly: GCA_003595255.1. NCBI lineage: Eukaryota > Metazoa > Arthropoda > Insecta > Hymenoptera > Formicidae > Solenopsis > Solenopsis fugax. The sequence continues at coordinate 1,507 of QKQZ01025023.1, read as the reverse complement.
CCAATTCTGATTTTTTCACATAAAATTCGCAAAGTTAGAGGAGCTTTGTTTTAACTTATCTAGATGTATATGCCTTCTTAACTCATTAAAAAAATTATATATATATATATATACGAGGTATGTTCAAAAAGTTCGTGGAGTTTTGAATTTCGCGGGCTGTAAAGTCCGATTGCTACAATTTTGTTGTATTATAGCGATTTCGCTCGGATGCACTAGTGCATACTAAAGCCGTTGTACATTGATCTAGTATAAAAGTAAACTGCAAATATCTTGACTGATAAAATTTTTAATACTTGTATTTTATTAAATAACATAAAAAACTATTGAAAATTTCACAATTTAATCTGTTTATATATTTATACTGAACACATACCATATCTTACATCAATTCACGTTGACTTTAATGTACCCCAGTGCGCACTGGTGCAGTCCAACCGAATTCGTTATTAGTACACTTGTCTGATGTTTCTAGACATTCGGCAGCCATATTGGACGCTTAGTGTGTTGTTGGCTATCAAAAAGATTATACATATTTTGGTGTGCTCGGCGATTTTGTACTTGGGGGGAAAAAATGGAACAAAGAATTTGCAATAAATTTTGTTTTAAGAATGGAATAAAGTGCAGCACCGTATTAGAAATGTTGAATGTTGCTTTTGGCGAGTCTTCTATGAATAAATCAAGCGTTTACAAGTGGTACAAACGTTTCCAAGAGGGCCGTGAAAACGTTGAAGATGACGAGCGCGCTAGACGCCCCAGCACATTAACAACCGATGACAACGTCGAAAAAGTGAAGGAAATGATTATGGACAATCACCGAATCACTATCAGAGAGATTGCTGATGAAGTTGGCATATCATTAGGCTCATTCCACGCAATTTTTCCGAAGAAAACGCCTAGAGTTGTGGCGAAACACTCATGGCAATTGCACCACAATAATGCACCTGCTCACACTTCCTTGCTTGTTCGTGAATTTTTGGTCAAAAACAACACAGTCACAACACCTCAACCTCCGTATTCGCCGGATCTGGCCCCCTACGACTTCTTTCTATTCTCAAAGATTAAGAAAACCATGAAAGGACGACGTTTTGCCATCATTGAGGAGATAAAGACAGAATCGCTGAAGGAGCTAAATGTCATACCAAAAAGTGTGCTCCAGAAGTGCTTCGAGGATTGGAAAAAACGCTGACACAAGTGTATTATATCTGATGGGGACTACTTTGAAGGGGACGAAATTAAGGGGGCAGGACCCTTTGGAGGGTAAAAAAATCGATTTTTTTTATTGCATTTTATAAAAGTATATATTTTTAAGAATCTACCCTTAAATTNATATTTTTAAGAATCTACCCTTAAATTTTTATCAAAAAATTTTCAAAATTACGAAAGTTATAACATTTTATTCGAAGCGGCGCGCGGATTGAGTAAATTGTACTTCAAAACTTAAAATGCATTTTTCTCGAAACTATGTTTTTCAAACTGGTGACCACGATTTCAGACAAACTAATGAACC
>QKQZ01025012.1:0-47937 GCA_003595255.1 Solenopsis fugax | reverse complement strand
AGTGGAATATAAAAATTGCCTCAAAACTATAAAACTCGAAAACTTGCAAGAAATTTTGTCAGTTATTATATAATGTAAATTATATTTATATATTGCTTCTGTTTAACTTTGATTTTTATTTGCGTACTGATTTAAATTCAACGAGAAATATTTTTTGTTAAATTAAATTATTTGAAGAACTTTTGTTTTTAAAAAATAATGATTTACAAATAAAAATATGAACATATTTTATATTCTAAATTGTTTTGGTCAATAACGATATTATCTGAAAATTATCTAGATAAAACTATATATACTTTTATCTATTATCTAGATAAATTAAAATAAAACCATCTTTATCTTATCTAAGATATATTTACATGTAATTTATCTTATCTTTATCTAGATAAATTTTAAATTATCTAAGCGCAACACTGTGGATAATATTAGAGATTATGATAATCAGCGAATTGTTTTCAGGTGTGTTCCTAGACATCCTGGACCTGGTCTTAGCTTAGAATCTTATGTGTATAACCTTCTGTATAACATACCGATACCGTTACCTGGCAAATCATTGAAGTTCTTCGTACCTAATGATGAACCAGCAAAATCGCCGCTGGAACTGGTTATTCATCAACCATCTCCATCGCTGGAGTTACCGATGCTGGATTATCCTCTCAAGGATGTGTTCACGTGGCTGGGTGCAGATTGCCTAATTCAGTTGTTCACATGCGTGCTATTGGAGAACCAAGTTCTCTTGAGAAGCGCTGATTTTCACAAGCTGATGGTGGTATCAGAGTGCATAACGGCGCTTTTGTTTCCTTTCTCGTGGCAACATGTTTACGTACCGATATTGCCCGCCAGTCTGCATCACTTCCTAGATGCACCTGTGCCCTTCATAATGGGTCTACATGCGCACAGTGAGGGTGGTGTATTAAAAATCGCTAGCGAAGTACGTTCTTTTACATTTTATTCTTTCATTACATTTAAGAAAAGTAATTCTCTATGAAAGGTTAAGGCAATTGTATTTATCAGTTATGAAAAATATCGATTACGTTTGATTACAGGCAAACCTTTGTTATGTAGATATAGATAAACAAAGTAGCCAATTTCCAGAAGAATTACCCGTATTTCCTCATAAAATGCAGTTTATCACTGAGATCAGAGCGCTTCTAAATAAGTACAAAATACCACATTCAGGAAAGTAAGTAACTTGTATTTAGATCGTGTTGGAAATTCAATTGTTACTCTGTCATCTAAATTGAGCAAAATTTTTAGGACTGATAACATGGTCATTAATTATTATAATGGCGACATCATGACTAGTAGTCTGACGCTTCCCGGTTCTGGTTTTCATCTTCCTCGCAGAAAACATTCTTTGCACGATGTGCTGGATTGGGATCGACCGGAACCAGGGTCACAGTCAGACAATCTGCAAAGAATAGTGGATATTGTTAAAAGAACAGGTAGGACAATTTCTCAATGTATAGCAGTAATATTATTATTGGAAGTATTTCTAAATTCTTAATTTTTCTATGCTTATACAGTGAACATGGATGATATTGATCCTATAGAAGATACCACGGAAAAAATACTCACGCCACAGGAGGAATATCAAGAGACTCTTATCTTCAATAATGCTATTAGGGAGATCTTTTTGAACCGTTTTGTACAAATGTTTTCTAGTTACGAACATTTTGTTATTCAACCGAGTCAGGTACGGGTATATAACTTTTCCACAAAATAAAATTAAAATCTGCTTCTTGTAATTACAATTATAATAAATTTTACTTTGAAGGACAAGGATGAATGGATAAACAATAGAGATAGTATGCATGTTTTCGACAAGGCCACGTTTTTATCTGATCAGCCAACCCAGCATCTACCGTTTTTATCGAGATTCCTGGAAACGCAGATGTTCGCTTCTCTTGTCGACAGCAAAGTGATGTCGACGTGGAGCGAACTCGACTGCAACATTAAAGTTTTCGATCAAAGGATCTCCGCTCTAAAGTAAGTCATAATGATATAATGCTTTATCTATTTATAAGTAAATAATTAAAGAATAAAGATAAAAATATCTTATAAAATTTACGTTTTATCTGATTTGTATTTTAGAAAGAAAGTTGGAGAAAGCATCATACGATCAATGCGATACGAGCCTTGTACGAATATCGCAGATACACAAAAAATACTCGAGCAGAGATTAATTAACATAGATTTTGAAACAAATCCACCTACAGAGATTCTTCCTCATAGAGCTGCATATTTTCGAAGTTTTCCATTGCTGGATAACGTCGCGTTGAATAAAGAGCCTGCTCAAAGGTATACTATTATATAATTTTTTATTCAAAGGATATTATCTCCCAATTTTCAAATTCATTAATATCTGCTATTTCTATTTTATGCTTTCTGTAGTATACTTCGGTAAGAACTTTTAATACAGACTAAAATAACAGGACTTACAGCAAAGTGCATCATATTTCTAATTTATAAAGTTTATTTTATAATCGAAAGAATTTCAAGGATGAATTATGCGCTTGATTCATTTTTGCTCTAAGTCCTTCAAAGATGCACTTTTGTATGTATTTATAAATCCTTTCCTAAATTAATCATGACGTAAATATATAACCAATCAATTGTTTCTACATGTAGTAGTAGAAGAGGGCAGACGCAATGGAAATACAAGATGAAATCCATGGATACAAATGGAAAACCTGCAACATCCCAAGAATCTCAGTCACCTCGACCTCAAACTAAGCTCTCGGCGGATATGAGCCCCGCTTTAATAGCTCAAGCTAATTGGACATTCGTAGAAAAATTGCTCAAGGTATTCACTTCTCTATAATTTTTTAAATATGATATATAACTTATTTTTAAATTAATTTTTCAAGATATTTGCATTTAACTATATATTTAATATAATGGCGAAGAGAGATTATAATTGATAAGAATTACATTTATCTTATATAAATTTAGTGTTATACATTTTCAATATAATTATTATCATTCCTAACTATATTACATTTGTAAAATTGTCATTATGAGAATATCACTTTTGTGTTAAGGATTGTAAATCCAAGACAAAGAGAATGTTAGTAGAGAAGATGGGATCAGAAGCTGTCGCGCTTGGTCACGGGGGTGAATCTCTGTCTGACGTCGAAGAAAACACTTTAGTCGCTAGTCTCTGTGATTTGTTGGAACGCGTGTGGAGTCACGGATTGCAAAACAAGCAGGGCAAGAGTGCTCTTTGGTCGCATTTGACTATGTACCAGGAAACAGTAGAATGTAATGATGCGACTAAGTCTATAGATCCCAACTTTCTTTCCCCTGGTAAGTACATACATTTTAAATCGCATAAATATGGCACTTTAACATACTTCAATATTTTTATATTGTTATATCTTATAATCATGCGCGATAAATATGATAAGTGTATATACACAACAGAGAAAGAATAATCTATCGATTGCAAATTACATAAAATTATTACTATTTTACGGAAATGCAGCGCTAGCGTGGTCCGTGCTGCGGAAACGACTCGATTGTACGTGTCTCCATTTTACACAATAAGATAAAGTAGTGATTATAAAGTAGAGATTAGTGTTCTCTTCGTACGTATAGATATCCCGCACTATTAGTTTTGTAAGTGATATACCAAACACTAGTTGATATTACGTGTTTAAGCTTCATACATATTATTTTAGTATATTTGATTTGATATTCGAATATTTGATAACAAAAAATAGAAACTGATATTAATGTGCTCAAAGTCTAAATTAGGCAATGATTTAAGCGATTTTATCATTCTGTTTACCATTGTTATATGTTTAATTTTTCTTTCTTTCTTTTATTTTTTTTATGTTATAACTAGCTAAGAAATCTCTGAATAAATTTCCCGGGATACGGGATCGTTTGGTTTCATCTTTGAGAGGCAAAAGTATTATTGAAATTGCTTATTACATCAAGGACAATTTTAATGGTAAGCCTCGATATTGGCTTGCCACAAAAATACAGTTTCATGAATTAATTCTATTAGTGTTATTTCTTTTTTTTTAAGCTCGTGAATGCTCAATTAACAAGTATCCCAATAACAAATCTTTTCATAGTGATATTTGTCATTACATATTATTTTAATATTATGGTTTTTAAAGAAATTTACCAATAATATTTTTTATTGAAAAGAATGCATGTCAGATTGTTACGATATAATTGTGTGTGTGTGTGTATGTGTATGTGTATGTGTGTAATGTATGATGTATTTCGATATAAATTATGTATAAAAATTGTATGTATATACGTCTTCCTGAATGTTTTTACGAAGCATGGTACTGAATTTTCTGCACGTATTAGACTTGCAAAAATATATATTAAATATAATTAGATGAATGTTCAACCAATTAGAATGTGTTGTCTCTGCTTGTATTTTGTTAGCTTCTCTTGCTTGACTCAAAGAATGCCTGTATCTAAAATATTTTATATTGCGATAGATTTGTCGAATTTGCAATTGGAGACGGACGTTTCACCTACAAGAGGTAGGGATAGGCACAAATCTCCCGGTGAAAGGAAAACCGTCGGTCCTGAACACTTGAGGCCTCTACCGGATTCTCTAATCTTTGATATCCGCAACGTTCAAGCGATGACCGATATCAAGACACATATTGGATACGCAAGAGCGTGGGTGCGGTTAGCGCTCGAGAAGAAATTATTGTCGCGCCATTTGAAGACGTTACTGTCGGACACTGCTCTATTGAGGTAAATTTTAGGAATTAAAAATACAGTCATTTGTATATAATATATAATATCTAATTATTAATATTATCTAGTTACTAATAACGCTAGTGATATTTAATATTATTAAAACAACTAATAATCTCAAACATAAGAATCTCTTTAAGCATTAAACTAATTTATTTTTATGATTTATTATAAAATTTATTTTATAATTTATTAGGAGCCAATACAAGCGATCAGCGTTCTTACGCTGTGAAGAAGAGAAAGAGCAATTCTTGTATCACCTTCTGACACTGAACGCTGTTGACTATTTCTGCTTCACGAATAACTATCCGACGACGAAGTTACCCTATCGAGTTGTGATATTCCCCAGTCGAAAGGCAAGCGCTGCCACAACTTCGGCTAATAGTTGGATCGCTATTTCTGGTACACTCTGCGAAACTAATCCTGTACCCATACCAAAGGGAGCGCTTGAATTTGTATTTCATGTAAGTATTTTAATTTAATTTATATCATACTACTGTTTACTACATAAAGTTATTAATTTCATTTAATTTAACTAACTCTATTTAAACTAATTGGGCTTTTAGAATTCTGAAATTATTCTGTAATTTTTAACAATCTACAATCTATATAATCATGAATGTTTCTTTTTAACATTTTAACAATAAAATTTTTCTAAACATAATATTGTGTAATATAGATGTTATTTCATATATTTTAATTATTTTTTTTGTTTTAGCATAAAAATTTAGGTGTGTTGTCCACGTTAAGGATTGGACATGATAATACTGGATTATCGCCAAAATGGATGGTGGAACACGTTGTAGTGAGAAACGAAGTAACTGGACATACGTTTAAGTTTCCCTGTGGTCGTTGGCTTGGTAGAGGAATAGATGACGGGTCTACCGAACGTTTATTAGTAGGTGCTTTAGTACCTCGAAGTATTGACAGTGAAGAGTTAGTAGAATCGTGCTCCACACCGCCAAGATGTAGATCCCCGAGTATACCTAGGCGTCCTATATTGTCGCAAGTTGAACTGCAACACATGCTCGGTAATATTATAATTACTATTATTTGTCTGTATACTATATTCTTTTATTCTTCTATATTATTCTCGTTATAATTCAAGTTAATTTCTAATATTAATTTGAATTAATTTAATGTCTTAGTAAATTGCGATATTGAAATTATTTTTGCAGTGTAATAAATTGTATTATTTAATACAGTAAAAAGAGCTTATTATTATATTCTTATTAATGTACAAAAAAATAACAAATTTATATAATGTGACAAAATAAAAGATGAAAAAATCTTTATTATAATTAATTTAAAATCCAAATTATTAAATATGAATTAATTAAAATAATATGAATAAAGTATCAAATATGATATTACAGGTGAAGCTGTAAACGCCATAGTTAAATATCACTACAGAAGAGAATGTCAAGATGGTTCCTTGACAGCACTATTATGCGGAGAAGGCGGTTTGGTGCCGTCCTTGGAACAGATATTTTTATTTGGCTTTAAAAATCAGAGAATATTTGGAAGGAACTTTTACGTTTGGGATTATCTCTGTAAGTACAAATTTGATCATATTTGGTAACAAAACTGATATTATATACTAGTATATTATTACTACTACTTAAAAACTTAGAGTTTTTTCCATTGGAACAAACAATCAGAAAATTTTCTATTAAATCAGCCAATTGGCACAACTCTGCGCTACGATAGTCACAAATTGATATATAAATAATACAAGTTTTATCACCAAATATGTATGTATGTATATGTGTGCAGATAATATAAAGAAAAATATATAATTGAAACTATTGCAGTGCGTGTAAAAGAAAATTTCGAGATTTCTTTGCTGGAGGAAATGGACGAGTATTCTCAAAGACTCAACCGAGATAGAAGAGTATACACAGAAAGCAGCCAAAGATTCACGATCTTGAGATGTTATTGTCATCTCATCGATCAAATCAATATGTTTAGTCAAACTTTAGGAAAAGATGGAAAATTTCAGTTATTTATCTGTTTATCAGCGAGGTAAATTTATATAATACTTTTAATGAGATATTGTCTATTCTCAATTCATCTTTCGTTGTTATTTAGACTCGCGTATTAATGTAATTTTCAGAGAGCAACTTCTTCATCCAATGCTGCGGCCGATGAGTGATGCGCGTTCTACGATGGATATGTACGAAGAGAATTCATTTTTGAGAAATCCGACATTATTGACCTTCCTTATTCATATTCTTGAGCCGTTGAGCGAGTTCCATATTGTTCTCGAGAAGAGCTTGACCCATGGAATATCAAGTATATGTTAGTATTTGCCAAAACGTGTCGATGTACATTAATTTGTTGCAAATATTCCATGTTCTTTCGACAAGTTTTGCAAATCGTGAAATATTTTTCTCACAAATGGTACGTCCAACTTTCCAACGTTATCAGTAAGAAACTGTCTATTATTGTTTTTAATTATTAATGAAATTAGGACGATCAAGCCTTGCATATATAGAAACAGATATTAACTGACAAAAAAATTGATTAACTAAACAATAAACTCGATTATACATGGGACGATAAAAAACTTGAAAAATTTCATTATTAAGAGAGATTAGATGGATTTAATATTAAAACTGAAGACTGTTATGGGGATGTGGCTGTACAATATGCTTTTACGAATAACAAATTAGCGACGAGAGATTAACGAGAAATTTATTAGATGTAACATTAAACAACAACGTAAATCTCGTTCTGTTTCTGAAGCTTACGATATTATCGTTGGTGATAAGAAATTAATGTATAATTAGAATATATTTGGCCCTATCTTGCCATAGTTATTAGCACATGATAAAGGTGATGTTCATTGAAATATTGATAATGACAAATTGTGTACCAAAGATGTGATCCTATTTAATCAATATCATTTTACATTATTATTGAGCTAGATATTAAGTTTCTTTATTATTACGTGTTGTATATTTTTAATGCATGCAAAATATCTTTTAAAATAATTTTTATACCAATACATGTGGAATAACGATGATTTTTTTTATTCCGTGCGAAGATAGAAAGTTTTCTAATATGTACGAAGAATTATCAAAATATCCACACATAATCTGATGAGTCTTGGACAATGATTTTTAAATAGAAAAGGCAAAGAATAATTATTGTTTTTAATGGCTGTGCTTTGATACTTGAAATCGAATATAATTTTATCAAACATGAGTACTAACATGACATTTTTATGTATAATTATTGTACATGCAACTTTAAGGTGTATATGTTCCAAGAATTATACGTACATAGAAAATCTTATAATTTTATTAAAATAATTATTTTGGCCCTCTGGATATTAGACAGGTTTATACTTGAGATAATTATTATTTAATTAATATATAATCTAATTATTTATACAGAATAAATTTATATTAATCATAATTGCAGTACATGAGGGCAAGAACTGTCATTGAATTTTATCGTAAATGGACCAAATAATGTAAGCATTTTTAGGTTGGTATATGTTTGTTAATTTTTGTTAAACCAAATTATAAGTTATCAGAAAGATTTGTTCATTTGTTTCGATATTCTTTAGTCTCATACTCATGATACAAGAAACATGAACGGGCGAAACTTTCTGATCAATCAAATATTGTCTGATCAGAAGGTATTGATATCGTTACAAATTTGATATACTCAGCTAGTTTTTGTAAGCTCATAAAATGAGATAAGATAATATTGTACACTGTAAAAAAATAATTCCTCAAGTACAATCGAGTGTCTCTCATTGACTCAGAACTTCATTGGATAACTAAAAACTAAGAATCGTGTTTGATATCTCTCTCAATACTTAATTTCACAATGTTATACGCATTGTGTGGCGAATTTCTCGTTATCGTGGCCAAATATGAGATTATGATCATATGCACTTATATATATATCCATCCAAAATTTTAATATTTATATATATTTGTTAAATATATTTCGTTTGAAAGTCCTTGACGATTTAACGTAATATGTGAATATTACATTTAATGTAATAAATTTACAATGTAACGCAATATCGTTTTATTTTAGTTTTCTAATTTACTTTTTTTCCGTACATAAATATGTACAAGATTAAAATAAATCAGATAAATATATACACATACATATAACAAGTGAGAGAACCAAAATAGAAGTTAGAATAATTTTGTTATGCATTCTATTACTTTAGTTTTCTACATTTCAATATGAAATTGTAGCAAAGTATATGGCTAATGCACAGAGTCTAGATGTATACGTTATGATCTTTCCTTCATTTGTCGATCAAACTTCCTTTGTCAAAACACTTTTCAATGTTTGCTACGAAGAGTGTAAGTTCCTTGAAAATAAAGTAACTTTAACAGACTTTCCGGAACCAAAAGTATTTTGTGCAAAGTAATTTCTGCAACGCGCAAATCTCAGGTATATACGATATATAGTTGTTTAGATATACATAGTACTCCATCATAGATTTCCTTAAAATACATATTTTAGATATTTAAAAATCATGAAAACTTATTCGCCAGGAAAATACCAATAATTTGAAAACACTTGTCTTTCAATACCAAATCAACGTAAAAGCACAATGTAATTGCTAATAACATGAATTTCTATGCTGATTTCTAAACCATATGTTACTACTTTAGGATATTGAAATATGATCTTTGAAACAAATCAATAGACGACATAATGAGGACATTGATAGATATGTGAGATAAATTCTGATCTTTACAAAGGATCTCTATCCAACAGCGATCACTTTTTATCGAATAATGTACTCTTTCCTGAACGTACGTTGGACATATTTAATTGTAATATGGCTATGCCTCCTTCCTTTGTAATTTATTTTGAGATTTTGATGTTCCTGCAAGCACTTTTGCCTTTAAATGTATCAATTCTACCTAAGTTAAATGAACCTTCTCCCTTCATGATACTCATGGCTGTAGCCGTTAAATTGGATGACCTAGTCGATCCTTACAGGCCGACTCCGTTAGTTACTTTTAAGATAATTTTAAAAAATGCCGAGATGAAGCTAAGTTAATAATATCGAGGCTAGATCAGGAAGTTCAGGCATAACAAATATACTTTCCTGTTTCCCTTTTTCTTTTTAGTTCCAAAAACCTAAATATTTCATGTTACGTCGTCAAGGATTCGCGACCGCACTTTAATCAGTTAGCTAGCAATGCATTTACACTATAGTATTTAAAAGACAAGAGTTATTTTAAAAATGCATCAAATTAATCGTACAATCAAATTATTTCTTTAATTAAAAATGCATTATCTAAGGAAATTCGCCTCTATTCTAATTGTCTTTTAGCCAAAAGAAAAAAAAATTCTTCATTTTGCGGAAAGATTCTAAGATTTTAGATTGGTACGTCACATTTGTTAAGCAAAAAACTTATAGCGTTGTAAAACTTATGTAGCTGATATGTATTGTGATCATTTTAGACTGACGACTAATATTTACTTTTGTAAGTGTACATCATCTCTTTTATGTCAAGATACATCCTCGCAGCTGGATTTTATATAATCACGTTGAAGTGGAGCTGCAGTTGTATATGAGATCGAACAATTTCATGACAAACGTTTTATACGAATACTTTTCGAAATATACAGAGTGTTCGGGTCAACGGGTAGGAGACCATTTAAGGCACAATTCTAAATGATGAAATAAAATAGAAATCAAGATAACTAAAATACAAATACTTTGTTTTCTTTAATTATAAATGTCTAAATAATTACGTGGTTTAAGCACTTTTTACGTAAATATTTAAAAATTAAGAATTACAAAATCAAGAATAAAATTTCTCTAGAGATTTCATTTTTTAATTATAAATTTCTCTGCATAATCACATGTTTTAGGTACTTTTTACGTAAATATTTAAATGTTTATAATTAAAAAACGAAGTTGATCGCAATTTTTATCATTCTTGATTTTTATCTTATTCTCTTGTCTAGAATCACTTCTAAGTTTTCATTCGCCTATTGCCTAATACACTGTATGTGTCCTTTGACATTAGTGTTATATTATGTGCACCTTGTAAAATGTATAATATAACCGGTTCGTGCAGTACAAAATTGTACAAATAAAGCTATATTATATAGGCGGCATCGATGAGGATACATGGCAGTGATGCTTCCACGTGAGCTCATTAACCGTGCAAATTCAATATTTATTGTAGCCTATAATTCTCAATAATTTCGTATCCCACTCTTTACGAAATTATTGCCCTGCTGTATATACGTGAAAATAATTATAAAGTTTCCCCTATTGTATAAGAAGTTTTACAAAGCATTCATCATGCAAGATGTATACTCATACATACACTCTAATGGCCAAACTTGAAAAAATAAATTACGCACAGAATCTGCTATAAATTTCTGCCAGAAAGACAACAGACTTTCACACAGACTCTGTAATATCTGATGATGTCGGCAAAATGCTGCTAGAAATCTGACAGAACATTCTATGCCAGCAGATTGGCAGTAGAAATTAAATACATCCTGCTGACAGAATTTGACAACACAGATTATCAACAGAAATCAAGTGGGAACTGCGCTATTTGATTTCTGTTGTCAGTCTGGCATAGCATGTCAACAAGTTCATTTATAGAACGTAAGCAGACTGCTCACAGATGAGATCGGTCTGCTAATATTTTCTGATTCAATCTCTCTGTCAACGTTCAGCTAACATTTTGCTGACTGGATATGTGTATACACACACATAGATACATGCACACATATGTGTATATATACATACTTTGTAAGGTATATTATGTACAGTAGAAATAAATCATTATCACAAGAATTAGAAAAAATTTATTAATTTTTGCCTTCGTTATTTCTGTGTATGTATACTTCATACATGCAGATATATTTTAATCATGGTTCCAGTACAGGAGATAAGAATTTTTATTAAATCGCAAATGAATCAAATGACATATTTATCTTTAGATAATTGACATATTGTTATTGAACTAAAGTATAAATTATTATAAAAATCTGAAAAATTTGCTCATTTTTTATTTTTTCAATCTCATATTCATAAATGAGAAATATAATCGAGCGAATTTTTTAATCAATCAAATATTACCTCGATCAATAAAACTTTAATATTGTTATAAATTTGATATATGTACTCAGTTAGTTTTTGTAAGTAAAATGGGATAAGATAATATTGTACATTAGAAAAAAAATCCTAAAATACAATTTAGTATCTTATATTGATTCAAAACTTTATTGGATAAAAGCTAAGTTTTTTAAAATATATTTTTCTATTTAATTGTATGATATTATGCGTTATGTCGTGAATTTCTCGATACTGTGGCTAAATAAAACATTAAGATCAACTATATGTATTCATTCAAAATTTCAATATTCAAATTTACAATTTTATTGAAAATTTCTTCACGATTTAATGTGATATGTGAGCAGTGCACCTAAGAAATTTATTGTAACACTAAGATCTACTTTTGACCGGTATAGTATATTATCGTTATTTAAATTTAAAAAATATATACATATACATATAACAAGTGAGAGAACTAAAATAGACGTTAGAATAATATTTTGTTATGTATTCTGTGTTATTTTTCTCCGTTTTGTCAATGTATAACTGTAGCAAAGTATATGGCTAATGCGCAATATATAAATATACACATTTATGACCTTTCCTTTATTTGCCGGCTAAACTTTCATTATCGAAAACATTCTCCTCATAAACGTTTGCTAGGATGTGTGCCGATTCCTTAAAATTAAAGTAACTTTAACAGACTTTCCGGAACTAAAAGTACTTTGCGCAAAGTAATTTTTGCAACGCGCAAATCTCAGGTATATATACGATATATAAATATATATATACATATATAGTTGCTCAGATATGTATTATATATATATATATAGCGCTCTATCATAGATTAATTTCTTTAAAATATTATAGGTATTTAGAATCATGGAAATTAATTTTTCTCATCTCACATGCATGAGCTATCTGAAATGTATTTTAAACATATATTGAAGTTGAATTAATACATGCACTTCGGACTGGTGTCTACCTGAAGAGAAGAAATTTAAGAGTAAGAGCTTAGAAAGTGGTTTGCGTCGAGACACTGTATTGTTATACATAATTGAAGAGTACGTAATAATTTTTACAAAATTTAGCTGTGCGTTAATTTTTAATATAAGGATGGAGAACACAGAGGCATATAAACGTGATATACGTGCACTACTCCTATTGACGGACTTAGTAAAGGACTCTGTCGAAATTGAAAATCCTTATGAAGTCATTTTATTGTGCGAATTTCCCACAACCAATGTAATTCACCCTGTGGAGAAATTTAGTCCGAGACAGATTATTGAGAGCATGATAGAAAAACATTCGTTTATTAAACAAAGTATTCGGGAAAATCCTAGCAACTTGAAAACACTTGCCTTTCAATATGAGATCGATGCAAAACCACACGTAATTGCAATCACTAATAACATGAGCTTCTGTGTTGACATCCAAATTATATGCTACTACTGCATTAGAATATTAAAATTTGGTCTTCAAAACAAATTAATAGAGGATATAGTGAAGATGTTAATAGATAAGTATGGGATAAATACCGAACCACAAATGAATGATGATCTCGATCCAATGACGATTACTTTTCACCGAATAATGTATTCCTTCCCGAGCATAACGTTGGACATATTTGATCGTGATGTCGGTGGCTATACCACTTTCTATTGTAATTTATTTCGAGACTTTGATGTCCCTGTAGGAATTTTTTTGCCCTTAACCATATCAATTCTTCCTAGTAAGTTATACGAGCCTCCCTTTGCGATACTTTTGGCTATATCCGTTAAATTGGATGACTTGAAAAATCGTGACAACCCGACTCCGTTAGCGACACTCTATGAACGCATTACTTCGTCTTATGCTTCCACTGTCTTTCCTCAAAAATTGAAGTTGTACCTGTGCAAGAAAATGAATATTGTGATTGAGAAGGAAGGAGAATATTTTCCTGATTATCCTGACAATATACTTTACAATAATTTACGATATACTTTTAACCCTAATTTTAAAGAATACCGCGACAAAGCGAAGTCGATAATATTGAAGCACAGATTAGGAAGTCCAAGTATATCAAACGTACTTCCCTGCGTATAGATATGATCTCTTTTTCTTCTTTAGTTTCATAGACCTAAATTATCATCTTTGATGATGTAACATTTAAATTAATTTAGGCCTATGGAACTAAAGAAGAAAAAGTGATCACACTTTATTCAGGTACCTGGCAATGCATTTGTACTACAGTATTTAAGAGATAAGAATTATTTGTTTAAAAATGCATTAAATTTTATCAAATTAATTTAATTATTTCTCTAAATGAAAATGCGTTGCCTAAGGAAACTCGCATGTAATTCTTTTCTAGCGTAGAAGAAAGAGACATTTCTTGATTTCACAGAAACATCTAATAAAATTTGTCATATTTATAAAGCAATAAAAACCTACAGCGTCATTATACAAAACTTATATAGCCGATGTAATGTATTATAATCATTTTAAAGACTAATATTCATGTTACTTTTGTAGTATACATTTATCGTGTTTCTTTTATATCGACTTTTATATCATTCTCATGACTGCGTTTTACATGATCATGATAAAGTGAAGTTGCAGTTGTGAAATCGAATAATTTCATGACAAACATTTTGTACGAATTCTCCTCGAAGTAGACAGATCGTTCAAGTGAGAGAAAATTCAAGGAATAATTCTAGATGATAAAATAAAACAGAAATCAAGAATCATTGCATTGCATTAAATGTTTTGTTTTTTAATGTCGAAATATATTTACGTGTGTTATCTTCAATATTCATTTTTCACATGAATATTGAAATAATACAAACTCAACAAAGTTAGAATAACAGAATTAAAAGCTTCGTTATTTAATTATAAATGTCAAAATAATCACATGCTTTAGGCACTTTTTACATAAATATTTAAACATAATAAAAAAAAACAAAGCATTAATCACAATTTTTGTTATTCTTAATTTCTTAGTTTCTATCTTATTTTATCGTCTAGAATCATTTCTTTTTACTCACTTATTGCCCGACAACCTAAATGTTCTTCGTCATTAGTATTATATTTACGTGCACCTGTAAAATATATGATGTAACAGGTTTATGCAGTACAAAATTGTAAAAACAAAGCTATAGTGACTAGGATACATGACAGTGCTTCCATGTAAGCTCATATTAACCGTGTTCTGATTCAATACTTATTGCATCCTTTAATTCTTAATAATTTCGTTTTTTGTTCTTTACGAGATTGATATCCTGCTGAATTTACGTGAAAATTATTATCAAAATTATGTACATTATGTACAGTAAAAATAAATTACTATCGCAAGAATTAGAAGAAACTGATTAATCTCAGACTTTGTTACTTGTGTGTAAATATACTTTGTATATGTATATTTTAATCAAAATTGCAATACAAGAGGCGAAAATTATTATCGAATCGCAAATGATCGAAATGACGTATTCATTCTTAGATTTTTGTATTAAACTAAAATTACAAATTAATCGAAAAAATTTGTTCATTCTTTCTATTTTTTCAATCTCACATTCATAAAACAAAAAATATGAACGAGCGAATTTTCTAATCAATGAAATATTGTTCCGATTAGAAGATATTGAAATCGTTATAAATCGTATGTGTTCATCTAGTTTTTGTAGAAAGAAGTACCTCGGTACAATACTTAGGCCGGTATTCATAGTCGATTGTTATATTTAAAATCATCTTAAGTACCATCTTAAGATGCCATCAACCAATCAGAGAGCCGTATTAGCAGCTTAAGACATTACTTAAGATGATCTTGAAATAAGGAGGTCGATTGTGTATTACATAACTTGGTGAAAATGATAAAAGTGAGTAAATTTATTAAAATATTTATAATTTCATTGATCAAGCTCTAGTGAATTTGCTCACTTTTGTAATTTTCATTCAATTTATGTATGGATAATCGATCCCAAGAATCGGCTATGAATACCGGCCATAGATACTTTATTATAAATTTGTACCTAGTTACAGTATCTATTAGATACTTGTATCTAGGTACTGCACAGCACTGTTCGTTATATATATATATATATATTACTATACGTTTCAAAGTTCTTGACGATTTAACGTAATATGTGAATATTACTATAAATTTACAATGTAATGCAATACTGTCTTAATTAATTTTTATTCCGTATATAAATATATACGGGATTAAATTAAATTAGAGAATTATATGTAGTGTATATTATACATATACATGTAACGAGAGAACCAAAATAGAAATTACAATAATTTTGTTATAAATTTTATTATTTTATTTTTCTTCGTTTTATTAACATGTACTTGTAGTTACTTTGTGTGTTACTTGGACTAATGGGTAGTCTAAGGCTGTAGTCAATTAAATTAGACTAGACCAGAGGGTCGATCATGGAAACTTTTTCCCTAGGGTGGAAACATGAAAAGTGGAAATTTTACCATTGAAGTTAATGGAAAAATTTTTCACTTTTCACGTTTCCCCCTAAGGAGAAAGTTTCGACCTTCAGGACTCGGCAAAAAATGTATATTTCGGCCGATTTTCAGGTAGCGCTATTTCCCTCACTACTGCCGCGCAATCCAAATGCTGATTGACATAGACTGCGTACAAGATGGTGGGGTAAGGGAAATAGTGCTACCCGAAAATCGGCGAAAATGTACATTTTTGGCCGAACTTTGAACTAGACGCTTCAAACACTTGTTTAACCAATCAGAAGAAACGAAGAATTTTACAAATTGACCAATCAAAGGATGTTTTAAAATTTTTTTTGCACATTAACGGACTACACCCTAGATATACGTTTATGACCTTATTCTTTTGTGGAGCCATAGTTGGAAATATTCTACTGAGCCACGTTTATTAGAAAGCGTGCTAGTTTCTTGAGAATAAAATAACTTTAACAGACTTTCCGGATACTTTCTGTAAAATAATTTCTGCAAATCTAAGGTATGTATACGGTATAGATATATTATATAGTTACTAAAGTATATACATATAATGCCCTACTACAGATTTCTTTAAAACTTATATTTTAGATATTTACAACATCGTGAAAACTACTTCTCATTGTCTCGTACGCTTCAGCATTCTGAAACTCATTCTGAAACATTGAATTATGTATATTCGTATAGAATTGGAGCTTACCTAAAATATTTAAGAATTAGAGCTTAGAAGATGATTCGCCTTATCTAAAACGTTGTACTATTCTCGATAATTGAAGAGTATCTTCTAATTTGTACGAAATCTAGCTGTACGTAAGTTTAATATAAGAATGGAGAAGACAGGAACATATACTGAGTATGATATGTGTTCATTACGTCGATTGATTCGTATACTGAAAGACAAAGGTCCAAATCGCAGCATTCTCGAAGTTACTCTTCTGGGAGAATTTTCCACAACCGACGTAATTCATCCTGTGGAGAGATTTAGTCCAAGACAGATTATTGAAAATATGATGGAAAAACATTTGTTTACCAACCAAAGCATTTGGAAAAATCGTAACAATTTGACAACACTTAAATATAGGATCGATTCTAAAGCAAACGTGGAAATCACTAATAATATGACTCTCTATACCGACATTCAAATAATAACTTTCTACTATTATAGGATTTGGAAATATGATCTTCAAACATTTCATTCAAACAAACCACTACATGACATAATAAAATTGTTAATACATAAGTATGGGATAAATACTGAGTCAAAAGTAGAGAATCTGGATCCAACAACAATTACTTTTCAACGAATAGTATATTCTTTTCCTAGCATAACATTAGACATGTTCGAGCAAGGTTTAGATTGCTCTTTCCTCTTCATAAGACATACATTTCAAGATTTCTATAAGGTATTTCCTGCTGTCATGTTTATGCCCTCGTTCGTATCAATTCTTCCCAAGTTAGACTATCCTCCTATTGCGATACTTATGGCTATAACTCTTAAATTGGATAATCTAACTAATAAGCCAACTCCATTAGTGACAATCTATGAACGTGTTATTACATCTTATACTTCCACGGTCTTTCCTGAAAGATTGAAATTAGAATTGTGTAAGAAACGAGATATTGTGGTGAAGAATGCGAATAGATATAATTTTCATCCTGTTTTTCAAAAATATCGTCAGAAAGCTAAAGAAATAATAATGCAGTTCAGGTCAGAAAGTCCAGAACTAAATAATATACTTTCTAAGATATAAGTATTATATGTTTCTTTCTTCTTTTCTATCGTTTATTGTAAACTTTAATATTACACCGTTAAGGATCAGGACCGCATTTTATTCAGTTAACTAGCAATATATTTGTACTATGGTATTTAATAGACAAGAATTTAATTGCTTAAAAAATACATCTTATTAAATGGTATATAAGTTATCAAAAAGTAACATTGTTCTTATAAATAATTAATGTAAATAATATATAGTTTTGCTATAAATTTATTATTTATTCAATAATAGATATTTATTATATAGATAGAACACTTCATCTCATTTCCAATTTTGATGAAATTAGGTTCAATCGACGCATTTTGGCACGAAACGAAAGAATCTGGTGGAAATAAGCGTCGCTCTGCCTCGCAATGCGAGATATTAATCGTTAAAGTTGCTAATTATTCCGGTTAGGAAACTTCTCATACCGATGAAATGTAGCGACGTGTTCCGTGACCACATGCGCATGCTCTCTAGCCACATGCGCATAGTCACATCTGGTCACGTCGTTGCACTTCGTCAATATGACAGATTTTCTAACCTGTATAAACGTCAACTTTAACGATTAATATCTCGGTTTACGGGGCAGAACGACACTTCTTGCCAGATTCTTTTATTTCGTGCAAAAATGCATCGAATGAACCTAATTTCATCAAAATTGGAGGTGAGGTGTTCTACATAATTAATAATATAATCGTCATCATTTCTTATAATGTAATCATCCATTAATTTATTGATTTCTGTCTCAAAGAAGCTCTAATTTTGTAATATGACATAATATGCGATAGTATATAACAAAACAAATGCAGCAAAAGTTAGAGAATTAGAATGGAATTATTTCTTTATTCATCGTTTTTGTTCCATAGGGCTATCATCTTTTTTCATCATTGAATACACTTACAAGGAAAAAGCTTTATTGTAAAAGCAAGTGATGTTCGAATTCACTTTATCTACATTTTTCAAATCAGAGACTAGCTTTTTAGAGAAAGAAATTAAAAAATTAGTAAATAGAAAATCAGAAAGTAATGACGATTATATGTATACTATATTGAATAAATAATGTTATTAACATAACTACATAATGATTATATTATTTACAAAAAGACATTACTTTTTAGTCTCCCTAACACAATATCTTTTATAATATATAAATTAGTAATATGTAATAATTCGTATAATATAAAAAATATTTATTATAATAATGTAATAAGCTATTTCTCTAATGAAAAATGCGTTATTTAAGGAAAATTGTCTTTTTCTAATTGTTTTTTGATAAAGAAGAAGAAAACTTTTTTTTGTTTTGCGGAAAGATTCTAAATTCCAAGATATTAAATCGATGTATTTTTCCAAAAGCAAGTACCTACTATTTTATACAGAATTTAGCCTATGTATTGTAATTATTGTAAATTGACGAATAATATTAATGTTATTTATAAATATACATTGCGTCGCCTTTATATCAAGACTACTCTCGCAGTTAAGATTTACATGATTATGTTGAAGTGGAGTTGTGTATGTGTGTGTGTATATATATATATAAAAAAGATCAAACAATTTCATGAAAAAAATATTTTACACGAATCTCTCTACTTATATATTTTTGTATTATTAGCATTATATAATATGTATTTTGTAAAATGTATAATGGAACAGGTTTATACAATACAAAATTGTAAGAACAAAGCGATATTATATTTTATTGGTAGCATCGACAAGGATACACAGTGATGTTTTCCCATGAGCTCATTAACTGTGCTGATTCAATATTTGTAATGTATAATTCTCAATATTATTGTATAGTAAAATAAATCATCACACACTTTACACATACAGATGTATACTTAGATATGTTAATTAAATGTAAGTTCATTTAAACAAACTTTAAAGAAAGTGTATTTGATGCTAACCTTTTCTTTCTTAATAAAGGAAATAAGTTGCGTAGGCAAGACGGAGAATGATTGAATAAAAAAGATACGCAAAGAACTTGTATAAAATATCGATGCTTTATTTTCAATCGATTGCGATGCCGCGAATACGCATAAGATATGTACACAGACGTCGGACCATTTTACATAGTACAATTCTCATCTATGCAATTAAAAGAAGTAATTTACGTGCTAACTTTAAAAGTAACGCAATTATTCGATGTTCGTTTTCCTCTGACTCGGTAAAAAGTACGGTGAATCAAATACAGTATCTCGATGAATATCTCGCAAAATGTGATTTGAGGTATATCAGTGTGGTACTCTCTATTGGGCTATTAATAATAAACAAAAAACGAACAAGAAAGAGACAAACAAAAAACCATGCCACTTGACAGATCAGTGAAGTTTCGTGAAAAATGTATGGGAAAATGTACACGTATCTAACCGAGTTGTATGTGTATTTATGTCTATGTGTTTATAATTATAAACGCAAAAAATGAATCACCGATCATGGAGTACGGTTTCCGTGCATGATTTATGCATATCACACATGGATATTATACTTCCTTATTTGAGAAGCTCGAACCTAAGTTTTCTTTCAGTCGATCTTCTCGTTCTTATAAAAATAAAAATTTTATCTGTTGGTTTGTTCATCGCTTCTATCTACATTGAGCTCCATGCTTAATTTTGTCCCTCTCTTTATTTTTTTTTTCATGTTTTTTTCCTCATTATTATCTATTTTTGATTCTTCAGAATTACCATTAATCTCGTTAACTTTTCTCAAGAAAAACAATATCATTTTGATAGTCAGGATCGTATTTTTTTCACTCTATTATTAAAAAACAAAGGATGTTGTCTGATTGAGTGAAGTTAATGAGATTAATAGACAGTAGACAAAATAAATTGGATTACACAATGCTCCATAGCTCGGTTTTTCTCTTCAGCGTGTTATCGCTTTTATATACATTCCGTTGCTTAAACGCTAAACACGCATTTTGCGTCCCGCATTTTTTCTTCGCGATCAGACAACTATACCATCGTCACTCGTTAGGAACCTACGACGGATTACGCGGGATTATATCGGCTCGACGTGCAGTAATAAATCGACGCGCATAGCGAATGAATATAATGTCTCGTAACACACTCTGCATTACATTAGTTACATATATGTACACATACGAACGCAACAAGATGAATAAAACGCTATTCTCATTGTTCGCTTAAATGTACAATTCCGCAGTTAATAATCCTCAATTATTAATTGTTCCGCATTATCGAATTCCTTAATTTGGAAAAAAGAAAATTCTCATTTTCGCAAAAATTTCATAAAATTGACACAATTCTATTCTTTTCTTCTCTTCGAGAAGGACTACATCGATTAAATTATATATACCTATAATTTAATCGCGTGAAGAGACGAAATGGATTGATTTACAATTTTATATATTTAATAAATAAATTTTAATAAAAATATGTATATATTTTTTTATATACATATATATATAGTTATTAAAAATTATTTTCAAACGAAAAAAGAATTTTTCCCTGCTATAAAAGTAAGCAGTGAAATAATGCGAATATTTCTTCATTTGCAACGAAATTCTGCAAGAAAAAATCAGCCATCACAAAAAACTATACATATCTTAATTAAAATGAATCATTTTTTCTCGATTTGGAGATTTTACAATGGGGATAGATTTCTTCTTGCCGAATCGGAATCGATTAATTGCGCCCGATTAATTGTGCACGACTATGCTAACGTCAAATTCGGAGAAAGACGCGTGTCGTCGGCAACGATACTCATACGTAGAGTATTAAAAACAAGAAGCAAAAGGAAATAAAAGGGAAAAGATCAGCCGCGCAGATCTCCCGCGATATCTTTGTATATTATTCGACTCCGGTTACATTGTACTAGGTTTTGGTTATTGGCATTACGCAACTAATTAGCTTCCTAATTAGCTCCGTGGCACGTTGGGCACCCTCTCTGTCTCTCAAAATCCTGATGAAAAATTCACATATTAACTCCAGCAACCTCCATAGTCTTTTAGTATCTTCGTCCCCAAATCGATTCACGCATGCATGCACGCTCGGACAATCTAGACCGATTCACGAATTGTTCGGAAGTCACCGGAACCGCGCAACAGACCCTATCGTCCACGTTCGTCGTGTCATCGAGCCGACTCGACCGACTCGTCCAGCGAGAGACCTTACAACTACGCGATAAACATTGTTCGTACTGACATGCACGTTCTTTTCACAGTACATGTACAGAGCATACTACAGTATTCGCGTTTCCGCTCGAGCTGACTCGCGACTCTCATGCGCGAGAGTCCTCGCAGCTGCACGACGCAGACGTGGAACATATAGGAGACAATTCTGTCTACGCGAAATCGGGCGATCTCGAAAGCTGAGAGCGACGTCCCGTTCCCGAAACTCCCTCATGGTGCGATCGCGAAAGTTTTTACGGGCACGAAACGACGAAGCTCCCGTTCGATCCCAACCCTGTGAGACGTCTGAGACTCTCGTTAAGTACTAACAAACTCCAATCTACTTTTTGGACATCGATCCCCTTTCGTCAACGACGATTGGTTTCGCCACGTCGCTCGGCGATGTTTAGAACCGTAGGCATCGCCATGACAGTATCGCGCGAGCGGATCCATTTATATCGCGTAAAAATAATTCGAGGATTAAGCGATCACGCGATACTGTCTGAGCGAAATTATTTTTCTTTCAAGCGTACTTGAAAAAATCGCGCATACTTCTAAATGATATGCAGTCGACGCAGCGTACAAAACTACTTCGATTGCCTTCCATAAGTTTTTTTTTTTCCGACAATATTTCGTCGTTAAATATTGTATCGTTTGTTTCTCCAAATATTATTCGCTTTTTTTCCCATTAATCGTTTCGTATTATTTTTTTTCTTTTTTACCTAAACTTACTACGCATTAATTCTTAAATCGTACAGTCTATCTATATACAGCCGACAAACACGTCCACGTAAACGATGGACGTACCTTGAGATATATGTACCGCGGATTATAATATTGTATATTGATAACACTTTTTCGAAAGGGGGAAAAATTTTTTATTTTTTATTTTTATTTTTTTTTGGTTTTTTTGCTCATTCATTTCTTTCTTTCTTGTTCTTTCCTTCATTTTCTTTAATTTTTCCCCTTTCGCATACACATATACACACATACACAGCAATAACGGCAACACACGCATACACTTCGCAACTCACTCTTCTTACATTTTGCATTACATTTTACGTTACGCGGGAGGGGTTGGCGCAACCCTTTTTAGGAACCGAGCGGGATAAGCGAACGGCCGCGCCGTTAATTCTTCGGGCATAAAGACTCGTGTCGCTCATCATTTGGATAAACCTTAATATGGAGTGTGAAACTCTACAAAACTAGATAGAAGCAATCGAACCGTACACGCGACGCAAAATTTCAAAGGACCACTATGTGTTACGCATTGTACATCACAGAGACTTTATTTCCCAGTAGTTTCTAGAAAAAAAAAACGAATACTTTTGCCATTAAAAAATATCTGCATGTATTCGTTCCTGAAATATTCGCGACATGTATTCTAAGCATGGGTCCTTTTTTTTCTCTTAGAAGTTCAATAGAAATAAAAGGACTGAAACGTAGTCCTTTTAACCGCTATGTAATTTCTAAAAAGAATATTTCTCCTGAGTAAACTGTATTATCAGTTTCTTCGATTATTTAATTTATGTTAAACCTCATATAATTCAATATCGCAAACAATACGGTTCAAGTATTCCCTGTTTCCTATCGATTGTTATCTCGCACTTTTCGTTTTTTTTTATCGTGCATTCTCTTTGTTTTATCTATGTCCTTTACCTCCTCAGTTTACATATGTATATATAGATATATATATATTTTTCGATATAATATATATATTCATTTATTCGTATGCTTATATGCCTATGTATATACAAAACGCTTGTTGACTCTGGATATGACTAAGTGATTTTTTTTTCTTTTTAATGTTCGCACGCGCGAGGAGAACGAATTCCCCCTCTAACTTACATCATCTCTTTCGTTTTTTTTTTTCGATAGTTTCTTGTCTCGTCGCCTAAAAATTAAATGTGTATTCCTATTACGAAGTTACAAATGCGTAAAGCGTATTGCATTGCCTTCCCCCAATTAGCACGCCTTCCTGATTCCTGCGCTCTTCTCTTCTCTTTTATTGTTTTTCTTGTTTCTAGGGGCGACACACGTTGGAACAGCACGTATTCAGACACATGGATTTCTCTAGTTGAGTAGTCCTCCTCATCTCCTCACATTTCTTTCGCATCATTTCAAGAGTGTTTTTAATCGCGATTTGATTTTCTTCGTTTCTTTTAAATAATACAATTTATTAGACTTTAGGCCCTTGGAAAACCAACAACAGAAAGTTAATCATTTCTATTTAATAAGGAATCCACAAGCCAGAAAGAAAGATTTTCTTCATTTATTCTCGCTTATCTTCCTGTTTAATATTTTAAATAATTCGCGATCGAAACATTTGTTCGATCACCACCCGAATCGCTTGTCCTTTGATTGAAAATTAATCAGAAAATCGATAGGTCGGCTGATTTTCGACCTGCCGATTTACGAATCTAGCGAAGTTAAAGTAATTTTGGAAAATAAACTCTTAAAATACGATTAAAACGTGAAAATACATATCGTCGTTGAACGATGAATCGCTTACGTCGAATAAATATATGTATACTACATAAGACGTTATATAGCCGGATGTAACTATGAAAAAAACCAAAACTTCGTTGCTTCAACCGATTTAGAACGTATCGTACATATAGTTCCGTAATAAATCCAAGAACGTAAAAATTCTCTCTTGAATTATAAGTACGTCCTGTCAATGTCGTATTGAAATAAACCTTATTATCCATGATTCAAAACATACCTTCTACGCATATTTCCGGCTTACGACAATTCGCGTCGTAATCTTCAATGAAACGCAATTAACGAGTGATCAAGTTCGATCTCGAGATTCTTCGGGAGAAGTTCCTCGCTCCGAATGACAATCAGCTGGTTCTGTGTTACATTTCGCTTCCACATCTTGTCGCTCCTCCACGATTTTTCTCCGTTTCTTCTCTGGCTGCCCATCGTCATCATCATCATTATCGTTATCTTCCTTTGCTTCCTCCTCCTCCTCACTGGAAGGTAACTTCTCCTCGGCTGTCAGACTCATCGATGTGTCGGCCCCCACAGAGTGTCCCCCTACTGCGGTTTTCAAAAATGTACGTCCCTGACGTCGGTCGGCGTGCCCGCCTTCTCGTGCTCCAGTATTTTCTCCTGACTCGTGTTGTTCTGGTCCCCCAGCGGCCTTTGCGATGCACTAGGGACTCCGGCGCTCATTGTCTGATGCCCGCTTCCGGTTCCGGCACCTTCGGTGCTCTCGAGGTTGGCCTGCGAGATCATTCTCTCGATCTGCTCTAAGCAACTTTGCAAATAATCCTGAAACAAGAAAACAATCCTAAATAAAGATGGTAATCTTTTTACTTATTATTTTATTATATTTTACTGACAAAACTCCAATGATTTAAGAATTACATACAATTGTTTTTGATTAATAAAATTAAAAACATTATTGTGTCCACTTTTTTTCAAAATCTATCACTTTTTCACATCCACATGTGAATTGTATTGTAGATTATGTTCTAACTTTTCACTTGTGGGATCAAAACGGGTTAAAATCTTATGCGTTAACCCTATCGGACTTAAAGCTTGAAAAGCAACATCTTTCGCAGTCTGCAGCTTGTGGCCGAGGTCATGAATGAAAATCCAAGAAGGCCGGAAGCCGTCTCGAGGACGGTGTCTTCCTGACTCTCTCTCTCTCTCGGGATCCAAACAGGCAGACCAGGACTGGTCGTTGAAAATATTGCGCTTACGGGTCACGGACCCCATGCAGAGTCCCATTCATTCGCGCGGTTTATTTGTGCTAGGCGTATATAGAGAAAGAAAGGAGAGGAAAGAGAAAGCGAGGAGAAAAGGAAAGGAGACGGAACGGCGACCTCGTCGTCTTCGACGGCCGCGCATACGGGGCCCGCAGAGCGCGTCCGGCACAGACACTCCGGGACCCCCATTTTTTTTTCCCATCCCCGCGCGCGCGAACATGTGCCCGGCACCTGCTGCACCCTTCCCGCGCACTTCCCGTCGCGCTTTTTGCGCCCCGCGAAGTCCGTCTCAACCACGAGTTGAGACGTTGCGAAGGGCAAGTTCCAGGCGTTTCTTGCCGATTTCGCTTCTCCCCGGACGCCAGACATCGGCGGCGCGCATCGCAACTGGGCCGGGATCCTCTTCTTGAACAACTTGAAAATGCTTCATCGCGTTCGCGTTTTAAGACGCGTAAATCACGAGACATGTGGACACATGGTCGCGACACATCTTCCTCTTCGCAACACGCTGCAATGCACACGACTTCTGATACGCACGTTACTCACCTGTTCGATGGCCGTGATGCGGGTGAGCTCGTGCAGGAGACCGGCCAGTCCGTAGCCGCTCTTCCCGGTCCAATCCAATCCGTGTAACGCCGCCGCTACACTCGCGGCTGCGATCATACTCGGCGTGTACATAGCGAAGTCGAAGTCTGCAAAAAAACGAAATTACACTAAAGACGTGCAAGAGATTCTGTATGTATTTTGATTGCTACATGCTTTCTATGAATTTCATTTTTTCATACGCATTCAAGTGATATCGCTTCATTTATGATAGATGGAACAGTTAGTAAGACAATACTATGAAAACATACTGTCTACAAAGTGAAATCAAGGAAAAAATGAGTTTATTGAAATATTTGAAAGAAAGGGTGTGAAGAAAGCTTCTTTTATTAATGTTTGAGTCATATTCGATTAATTTTTTAGTTAAAGATGTGCTATTCAACTATTCAAATACAAATCAAATCAAATCTTATCTGTGATCAGGTAAGATTATCTAATCTCTGTGATTCGAATTTAAGATATTCGAATATAAATGACATATATTGATAATTTTATAAAATCACATTTAAAATACATGGTTGGAAAATTTGTATTAAATTTAATATATTTTATATATTGCATGTTCTAAACGGTCCACTCAAATTTTCGTGTTAATTTAACATAAGATAAATATGTTAAAAAATAATATAAATATCATGTAAAAAATTAATACAAAAAATGTAATACTTCGATACAATTTGGAAACAAAATGTGGAAACATATTTCTTCAATAAAATTAATATTTATAATATGTTGACACGTAAATATATTTTATTGTTCTTTAAATTTGTTTAAAATTACTTCATTCTTATGTCACTTTATTTAGCCACAAATTGTGTTATTTTAACACTAAGAAATGTTGAATGTCAATTTAACATAAAAAAATGCCAAATAATTAAATTATATTAAATTAACACTTGAATTTTAAATAAAATATTTTTTACTGTATAATTTTACATTGTACAACCAATATTATTTTTCTTACATAAAAATCTTTTTAATTATTTATATTATTTTTATCATCTGTATTGAAATTATACCCAACAATAATTATGTTGTTAATTAAAAGTTATGTTTCAACGACACAATTTAATTCGATTCTATTCGGCATAGAAAACCCTCGCACGTTTTTAATTTGAATTAATATACGTATTTCAGTGACAAAGAAGGCATATGGTATTAATAATTGCCTTCTGTCAGAACTTATCGATTTTCAAGAAATATATCTTCTTTAAGTACGATCTTTCTTCACGAGCGTTTATCTCGCTTAAGCATATCCTTCGTTATTTACCCTAGTTACGATTAGCAAACAATCATGAAGGGGAGAAAGGCACTTTCGTGGAGATTCTCAGACAGTCCTCGAAATTACGGGACAGATTTACGATAGGCGGGAATGGGCGGAATGGTGAGGCACGTGGTTGGCTCCTTTGTCTAGGCGCGACGTTACTTTCGTTTCTTCAGGAAGAAAGTTCTAACATTTCAACACAAGCACGAACGAGCCTCGACGGGTCCTCGACGGATGCGAGATATCGTTAACATCTGCGCCGGGCGGGGATGCCTTCTCGACCGCCTTGTTTTAACAGCATCCCGCGATTTTCACAGCAATGTTGCAAAGCCGTTACCGGTGGCGTTCTTAATGATTCGACTTGCGAGAAGGAATAGTAATTACATCACCCACGTCAGTGTTTCTCAGATCGGAGCATGCGCATCCCATGAACGAAAGATTATTATTCAAATCACTTTAAAATACAATGTTAATTAATATTTTATCAACAAAATTAAGGTACAATATTCAGTTCAGATTCAAGGTTTTAAAAAAACACAGATAAAAATTGTAATTTTAAAATTTATCCTGTTCTTTTTTTATTTACGTCTAAGCCGCTAGATAAAATAGAATAATATTGCTAAATAGCAATATTAAAATTTATATAATGTTTATGCAATAATAAAAAATGGAAGATAAGTTTGAGTGACAATCAACTATTGTATACATTAAGCAATTGAAACACCACACGTGTGACCATGCTTAGAACTATTACGTAAAGCTGCTTTAGTTATCAAAGATTATCTAGCGGAATTTTTTGTCTGTTTTGTCATCGCTTCAGAAATCTGAGCTAGCGATTTCACCATTATTTTTTAAGCTTGAACATAGTTCTAGCTGTGCCTCTAAAGAATAATTGCATAGAATTGTTTTCTTAGTTAAGAAAAGTGTTGCGAAAGGCTCGAGAATAAATTTATCACATTTTTGTTTAAAAAAAATTACGAATGTTCAGTGAACTTACATAAAATAATCTATATATTAAATAAACTCCTGTCAGAAGATTATACACGTTACCTTAATAAAAATGCAAACGCAGCGTGCTCGATACGTCAAACGCGTCCCGTCCGTCCGCGTTACGCTTCGAGACGATCGTGGTTGATCGGCAATTAAATCGTCCGGGGAGAGAACGTCGCGGTTATTAACCGGTGAAATTAGGAGCGTGCACGGCGTGCAGATACGTAAAATCAGTTTAATAAGGGAGTATGGAAAGCACGCGGGGAGTGTATACGAGGAGGCAGGGCGCGGAGATAACCGTGGAATGTGAACATCAGACGAAATTATCGCGTTGCACCAGTACTTTTGCGTATACCGAAACTTAATCCACGCAAGACAGCTTACATAATCAAAGTTACACATCTCGCGACGCATCGTCACTTCCCGTCGCTCTTGACAATGCAATCGGCGTGGCGACAACATTCGACGCCGTCGTAAACAAATAATAACTTACAGTTACATGTCGCCGTGCATATCAGACTTTGACGGGTAATCTCCTCGTACAAATCCCCTCTCGTTTGAAATGATTATTTTCCATAAATTAATTTTTTTCATTAATGTAAAGTACAAATATATCGCGCGCGTGATCTCTTAGGAAAAGTTATACTGAGGCGGTGTTTGCTGTTATCTATATAAAATTATTTGGACAATTATTTAGATAAAGAAATAGCTTAATCTTATCTTTATCTAAATTATTAAATGTATATTGTTTTCATCTTTATTTTAGAGAAAAGAAGTGTTATCTTTTTTCAAATTATTTAAGATGTGATAATGTGAACAACAACGAGAATGTACACAGAAAAAATGACTATCAAATCAACAATTCATTGTTTTATATATAAGCAAGAATCTTGGAAGAATTTGATAATCTTGATCAGACATAATTTGCTTACATAAAGAAACAAAATTTCTTTATGTTAGCAAATTATGTCTCTTTGAAATTATAAATACTTCCAAGGAAATTTTATATTTTTGCTCATATACAGGGTGATTCATAATGGTTGTCCCCACGTTTTACCATAAGAGCATGACTTACCGACTGCACTTGTAATTTAGGTCGAGTTTTTTAATTCATCGATTGATTAATCGCATTAGACGCATGCAGCCTTTACAGGACAAAATTGCATTTACGCATAATGCGATTAATCAATCGAAGAATTAAAAAAACTCGCCCTAAATTACAAGTGCAGTCGGTAAATCATGCTCTTATGGTAAAACGTGTGGGGACAACTATTATGAATCACCCTGTATGAAACAATGAATTGTTGATTTGATATTAATTTTTTTTCTGTGTAGTATTGTCTTTAGTCTCAACCTCCATATTATTATTTATCGTAACAGGAGCATTTTTCAAAGTACAGTTACATTTCGAAATTCACTGCCAATAATGAAAGTTTAAAGTATAGATTTTTCGTCAGCTGTTTACTCTCTCGGCTGTCGATTTTGCGGAAAATTTGTGATAGCTTATCGTCTCGTTTTCCTTTGAGGAAAAAAAAAAAGAAAAACGCGCGGAGCGCCATCCGAGAGCAGCACTGCCTAGTTTGGTCCGTGAGAAACAATTCGCAACCTCGTCCTGTGTGTCCTCCTCTTTCTCTCTCTTTTTCTCTCTTTCGCTCTCTGTCCCGAGCCCGCCGAGTTCGCGGACCAACACGAGCATCAGGACCAACGACGAAGGACGGAGGTCCTCTCCGCGCGCCATGGCTTTTTTGCCAACGCGGTTGTAATAACAACCGACCGACCGATCGACCAATGCAGACTTGCGGGACGAAGAATCGAGAAAGAGAGAGGAAGGTGCAAAGAAGAGTGGAGAGTTGCATCGAAGAAGGATGAGGAGAACGAGGAGACTGGAGAGACACGAGGGTTACACTGTCTAGAAACACATCCAGACATTTAAACGTATCTCTTTCTTATAGTCTCGTGCATGCTATCAGTCTGTCTATCTCGTCGTGCACTTCCCGACGACGGATTTTCTTTCTATTCTCATTGCGAATCAAGGACAATAGACGTGTGAGTCACGAAGGATCTGCTTAATCATTGAGAAATGAATTTTTGTTTGGGGATCCGAAAAGGTAGTGGGTCAACTTTCTGCTCTTGTGCATTTAAATTTCATTTCTTGTGCATTTAAAAATAATGGAAAGATAGCTTCAATCTGTCTACATATTTATGATTTACACTCGTTTCTATCCACGAAAAAAGATATAGTTTATCAATTAAAAAATTGTAAACAGTAAATGGTAAGATTGAATTACTATATTCCTTCATACAAATTTGTCAAGTCATTTCAATTTGCGCAAAGCTTTTTTTAAACGAATTTAGTTTAACTAATCTGGCTTTAGAAGATAGTAATGCGAGTCGCAGTGACATATGGGGACGACGTCTGTAAGTGCAGAAGACGATGAAAATGCAGTGAAATTCCAATGCCGGATTCCAGAGAAGCCTCAATCGATCATGCCTAACGTGATCGGGCATTTAAACACACGTTTATGGAGCCCTTAAAGGAGCTCCATAAACGTGTGTTTAAACGCCCAAGGCTTTTCTCATCATCTATTGAGGCGACATAGAAACTTTTCTTATAAAAATAGCATTTTCCGTATTCATCACATTCCGTTTTATGACTCACGTGGACTTCGGTCTTTTTAATTTTAAGGAAGTCTCGAAGAGCGAGAGAGAAACGAAAAATAGAATTTCTCTACGGAATATGGTGATCTTTACAGCACTTTATTATTCCTGATACCTACATTTATTGGTTATTATATTATTTTAATATTATATATATATATATATATATAACATTTATATTATAATGTTTGTTGATTATTAGAAGATCCATACTTCTATTTTCTATTATTGTTAACATAGATATTGGAGAACAAAGTTCCATGGCACGATGATGACCAATAACAGTAGTAAAAATGAAAATGCACGTGTCGTCGTGCGGAAAAAAATTATACTATTTGTTTTTTTTATACACAGAAAAAAAGACTATCAAATCAACAATTCATTGTTTCATATATAAGCAAGAATATAAAATCTTCTTGGAAGAAACTTTGATAATCTTGATCAGACATAATTTGTACATGAAGAAACAAAATTTCTTTATGTTAGCAAATTATATTTCTTTGAGATTATAAATACTTCCAAGGAGATTTTATGTTCTTGTTTATATATGAAACAATGAATTGTTGATTTAATACTAATTTTTTTTCTGTGTAGGCGCGTACAGGTTCTTTCTCTCCTTTTTCAAAACATGCATAGATTGAAAATTCAAATAAATATAATAAGGGATTATCCTCCAGAGCAACGAGCGTTTCGAACAGCGTGAATTGACGATCTCGTCTGTATGTTTATGCGTGACCTATTTAATAAAAAAAAAAAAAGAGAGAAAAAGCAAAGGAAAAAGAAGCGATTCGTGTTACGTGATGGTTTCCATCGGTGTGCGTTCTACGTCGCGCCTTCGAGGCCTATGTTCATTAATGCGTAGGTATGTTAACGACGCACGTCGCCGATTGTTAGCCACACGTACGGTCTACGCATACGGTAGCGTGCAACATGCGTACGAAGGGTACTTCGGGGAAGGCTTCGCCGAGTTGCTCATTGCGCCGCTTAAAAACGTTTGCGGCGACTGTCTCGATATTTAGAAAACCAAAAGTTACTCTACAAGGGTGCGCCAATGAAGAAAGATCGGAAGAGTGCGTATCTGTGCGTTACGGATGCTTCTTCATCCATAACAGCGACATCGAAAGGAATTCGTTGCAATTCCTCATGGTCGATGATCTGTTATCAAGTTCTCTTCTATTTTGACATTCTACAGATTTTAATATATTAATCGTGCGTTCCTCACCTCTGGCGCTGAGAGCGATAAAGGTCTGCGCGTGCCTCCGGACCATCATGGTGTCCCAGGTGCGCGGCATCGACAATCTGCTGAGGATGTGCATTAGGAAGTCACCGGGCGTCACCGCGGATAGTTCCCACTTCAACTTGGAGACGACCAGCTGCTCCCACCTCTGTAACAAAGCGAGACAGATGTCATTCGATTAACACCTTTAACACCATTCTTGCACAAGGTGCTACGAAAAGATAGCCACGCATTGATCAAGCAGCATTCACAAATAGCAATTTAATGCTAGAAATTTGCCGATCAATTGGTTATTTAAATCGTTTTATTTTTCAAAGGAAACGAAATGTTATTTCGGAGAATAATTATTCAGATTAAAATTATCTGACGTAAGTATCGATTCAATCTCATTACATTATAAAGCGGAAATTTAATCTTAGATGCACATAAATGTATATTAATGTAACGAATGTATCGGCGTAATATAAATAAATATTTATGAGTATATTACGTAACTGTGCATTATAATTGTTCGCGCTTATGTAGTATCTCTTATGGTTTTCCACAGAGTGTACCGTTACCGATATCAGATGAAATGTGTATATTAATAACGCGACTTTCTACGAAAAGAAAGAAAGCGATTCATTTCATCGTGAATTAATTGGGAAACACATGACCCGAGTCCTTTTAAACGAGGAAGCACTAAATCATCTTTAATTATCGATGATTACACACAGGTGCGACGATGACGACGACGACGTCGAAATTCACGTAGCCTTGATCTTTGTTACGAGTATTGAATACGAGAGAGAGAGATGGGGGGATGGGGAGTACTCTCTCTCTAGCGAGGTTACTACGTCCGCTCTTTGGAGTGTGTCGTAGTATCCCCGTTCTCTTTCGACCGTGAAATTACACGGCGGGAGTAACGCGCGACGAGTACTACGTGTCCTTCGTCTTGATCAAAAGTCCATTGAATCCGGCGAGGCTGCTCGCCTCCCATCGCTCAGCTGTGACGAAACTGAGCAACGCGGCTCCACATTTCAAGCACGAGGGAGCACATTGCAGAGGATCTTGAGCGATAAGAATAAAGAATATACATTACTATAATAGATATTATATCCGTAATATATGCATTATAGTAATTAAGGTAGACATATAAATGCGTATACATTATGCATTATCATCCACTTGCGCATTTTCATTACAATTATGTCTGCTGCGATATCGCGGTAATGTACGTAAATATATTTTTTTTTTTGTAAACTCATGTATCCTTAAAGACTAACAAAAAAAAAATTAACGTTTTCCGATGTTAAAGTATTTTGTAAAATAATTGCAGAATGTGAACACATGTGTGTTAACGCAGCTACATTTAATGTTATTTAAAAATTTCATCGTCCTCTTTTTGTTCACTGTACGTGTAATACGTATCCTATATATTATGTTCAGAATTAGTCATTTAATTTTATGATCTGGAACAGTTGTAGCCTCAACTGGAAACGGAAATTGTTAAATGTTCACATACTTTCGAGAGGCACGTGTTAATAATGTTAGCCATGCTACGCAACGTTACAATGAATATTTCATGTGGTCTTCGTGGAAGCCTACTTTTGGCTATCTATAATTCACGACAGAAAATCGGGACAGAATCCTAAATATAATTTCATATACCGTGTTTCTGGATGTGTGTGCGCGTATTTTGATATGTATCTTGTATACGTATGCGTGTATGTACGTGTGTCCTACTCCTACACAAATGTTCCTTTCTATATTTCACATACAGAATCACAAGTAGAACATCCTTAGTTATAAATTGCGAATATAAATCCTCTACATATCAAATAAAGCTTTTTAAAAAGTATTACAGCCATAAATTGGTCCGTCTCGTACGAGAGATAAAAGATAGATAGGCATTTTTTTTCGATTATATAACCGCACACGCGCGGAAGAAAGTCTAATTCCACCAACACAGA
The DNA here is from genome assembly GCA_003595255.1 of Solenopsis fugax. NCBI lineage: Eukaryota > Metazoa > Arthropoda > Insecta > Hymenoptera > Formicidae > Solenopsis > Solenopsis fugax. The sequence goes on along the minus strand of QKQZ01025012.1, from coordinate 13,349 downwards.
TTAACTTTGATCTCAGTTTAACTTACTCTTTATCTTTCTTTAGTTCTAAGAATTTGAAAAAGATAAGGAGTAAGTTAAACTGAGATCAAAGTTAATCTACATTGGTGGAAATGGGCATAAATGTGATTGAAATGCGGTAAAAAGATAATGTACACAGAAAAAAAATTAGTATCAAATCAACAATTCATTGTTTCATATATAAGCAAGAATATAAAATCTCCTTCGAAGTATTTATAATCTCAAAGAGACATAATTTGCTAACCTAAAGAAATTTTGTTTCTTCATGTAAGCAAATTATGTCTGATCAAGACTATCAAATTCTTTCAAGAAGATTTTATATTCTTGCTTATATATGAAACGATGAATTATTGATTTGATAGTCATCTTTTTCTGTGTAAAATGCAACTTTGTGTTACAATGACATTCGCGAGTGCGTGGTCATCGTAGCGATCGCGTACGAGCCAAATTAAAGTCCTCGTCAAATGGGAGAGGATGTGCGCTCCAGGGAAGACGCAAACCGAGGGAGTCCCTCTCTCTCCTCTCCACGGCTCATTCTCATCCTTGAAGGGGTTCCGCGCTCGAGTGCGTGCGTGCGTACGCTCGCCATTCGCGCCGGCTCCTCTCTCGTACGCCGGTCGTCGGTGAATGAAACAAAGGCTCGTACACACCGAAAGGACAGGAGGGCGACGACGTAATGACAGCGATGTGTAAAGCGCTCTGTACTCCGCTACGCGGAACGGGCCCGTCACATTGTGTGCCCTACTTTCTTGATGCAATTTTTTTGCCTTTGGCGAAGCAGCTTATTTAATTTTAATAGCGCCATTGTCTACATTGTTACGCAGACAAATCACGCGGCTCTATTATTATCTTATATAATTACTTTTATTATCGTTCCGTCCAAAACTGGTTCCGTTGGCTTTGGAATAAATACCTACATACGTTTACAATTCTTCATTGTATAATATAATTTCGTACTGTCTACATATATTTAAAAAAATTACGAATGAGCTGCCCGTCTTATAAAATTATTATTGTTACTGTTGTTAGTAATATTATAACTTCCTCGGTACCTCAAAATTTGATTTTTACGCAGCAGACACGTCACACACAGTCAACAATCAATAATTCATGGGACCAATATTTCGTATAAATATTTATGATACATTATGACGTGTTGTTTGATCTGCTTGGCAGATATTATACATGTAAAACGCTCCGCGCGACGATGCGCATCCCACCGTCGCGCCGCTCGTCACCGAGCTCGTCAGAGTGCACTCACGGCGCGTGCACGCATGCACGCACGCACGCACGCACGCACGCACGCTATGATATGCGCGCGTACACGTAATGACACGTAATGATTCACGAAGGGGGATAATTGCCGAACGCGATCGGCGACGATAAGCGTGCCCGGTGTCGCGCGCGTCACTCTGATAATAAAGTAGGCGCTCGACGCGTACATTGAGAGAAATGTTTCGTAAAATCAACCAAAGTTTGGTTGAATAGTGATCGAATGAATTTTATAGTGATAGTTACTAAATATATAGTTGTTTTGACCAAACAATTTGTAGCCTTAACCAAATAATTATTTTCATACGACAAATTACAAAAAGTTTTGTTAAATGTAACTAAGTTTTTGGTACCAGTAACTATAAAATTCATTTGATCACTGTTTCTACTAAACGATTTTTCTCAGTGTAATTATTTTCAGATCTGCATCCAACTAAATTTTTAAATACTTTAGCAAAACCATTCTTTCCATGTGGATTTACAATGCAGTCTGATTTCAGTGGTACACTTATATCAATCAGAGATGTATGCACTGTCTTTTTGTTAATACACCGATTTTGGTCAGTGAGACCTTCTTTTTAATCGAAATCACAGAAAGACAGTGAATAATTATTGATGATCATAGTTGTGAGTATAGCACTGCAAATCAGTAAGATTTCACTGATTTAGGTTTACACTAAGAGAAATGTTTCGTAAAATCAACCAAAGTTTGGTTGAATAGTGATCAAATGAATTTTGTAGTGATAATTACTAAATATTTAGTTGTTTTGACCGAATAATTTGTAGCCTTAACCAAATAATTATTTTTATACGGCAAATTACAAAAAGTTTTGTTAAATGTAACGAAGTTTTTGGTACCAGTAACTATAAAATTCATTTGATCACTATTCTACCAAATGATTTCTCTCAGTGTAGGCGCTTCGCGTCTTACATCATCACCTAATTTTTACGTTACGTTAAGGTGCATTATTACGTTACACTAAGCATACGTTGCACTGCGTTGCAGGTGTCTCAGGCAACGCTGCAGCGACATTCGATCTCTGTCGATCCATTAATTAATCGCAGCTCACCTTGTTTCTGCGAAGAACTTTTCGAGTCATTATGAATTCACGAATCACCGGATTAACATTCGAAGACGCTGGAGTTTCGTAGAACAAGATTCATCATCTACATCTACGGCGATCGATGATAATCTGTATTCGCGTCCGTAGTCCTGGGATTTCCGTTCTCTCGCACCGGTGTGCGTTTTATAAATTGATACTCGACCTCCAATGACACCGGATCAAGATCGAAAAAAAAAAAGGAGAAAGGTACGGGATGGAGGGTAAAAAAGGTGGTGTAAAGGCATGCCGTCCGTGGGCCATGGGAAAGCAGGTGACAGCTAGGTGACGCTCTCACTTTCCCTTCCGACGCACCTTGGGAATCCAAATGACCCCGATGTACCTCGCGACCGATGTACGATCTTCCCCATATGGGGTGCAATTTGTATATCATTTGTAATCTGTAGCCAACTTTGAATTCAGAATGGAATCTATTTTCGCTCGCAACTCCACGAATATTCGCTCACCGGGATTCCTTCCATTCGTTTGTATCATTCGTTAATTATCACTTATCGTCCCAGATACGATGCTTCCAAGTAAATTGAGGGCAAAATAATGCACCGGAGGATTAACTTTATTAACGGGCGTGCACTCGTGTGCGAGTGCGTGTGTAGGATTCGCGCAAGTAGCGGAGCGCACGCAATTCAATAGCGAGGGCCGCCGTACGCGATAAAGGCCGATTCGTGTTATGCGACCGGCAACGGATGCGGTAGAAAATTATGCAGCGAGGAATAACGAAGCGACGGGTCGTTTATCACATTCGAGATATGCAGCAACAGAGTCGGAGTAGAAACGGAAAAAAAGAAAGAACGAGGCCCGCGACAATCGAAGGGCTGCAAAATCGCAAACACCGGATTCGTCGTCGCCGTTCAAGTCTATGAATCTTATTCGATACCTTTTATTTTAATCCAAATATTTTCTCTTAAGTCTTAATTTTTCCCTCTGAAAATATTTTATTCCAATCATTCATTAGAATTTCTTATTGGAGATATGATTTAGAAAAGGTATTTGACACAGAATTTGTGAAGTGAAATTATTTTTCTAAAATAAATTATTATCTCTAAATGTAAGTTACATTTTTTTATACAACGCGAGCTTTTTAATTATCTCAATACTATTTTCCGGGTTCTTAATTTCGTTGATCATAATTAACATATAAGATAAAATTACGGTTATTGCATAATTATGGTACATATTACGCGCACTTGTGTAATTACGTCAGAAGTCTCGCGTTGCCATAAAAATATGAAAAAAATCTTCACGGTGCTTACGTTCGCATTTACAGTCTGCAATTTATCGCTCTCGATTCACATTGGTATCGGCGGCTAGGTCAATAACTATCGATAGGCGGGGAAAACGCGGTGCATTTATGCGTTTCATTCATGCATGTGCGCGCGCGCGCGCGAGCGAGTGCGCCCATGCACGATCGCGTTCGCACGGTTTTGAATCGCGCACACCTTCGGCGTCCCGCTTTCCTGAGCGTGAGAAAGATAATCCCGGCGCACATGTGACTCGCTTATTTTAATGCTCGATGCGCCGAATATCGTGACACGGGAAAACGAGAGATAGAACGTCGCGATAGCGGCTCGCGGGCGAGAACGCGTAATTATGATCATTAATCGTAATTACCGCGTATCCACGTGGTTCCGGACGACGGTACGTCCTCTCCTTTTTTTTCCCCTCTTTCTTCATTTGGCTCGCAGGGCGTCCAGATGATGCCGGTTTCGGCTTGTGGGTGGTGATAATCGCCGACAGGTGGTCGGCGGGCGCACGGAGGGATCGAGAAAGGAGTAGAGCGGGAGGGATGCGGGAAAATCGTTTTGTGATCCCGTCGAAAGACTGACGCTTCTCAATTCTCCTCTCAATTTGCAGTTTGAATTATAGTAGGTTGAGTTTACGCATTTTTGAGTTACACGGGTTTCGATTCACCCGAATCACTATCGGACGATTAATAAAGGAAAAAAAAATAAAAAAATAAAAATGTGCCGAGTTGGCCGAACTCTGGTTGTAGTGCGTCTAGACGAGCAGCGGCACGAGAACAATGGAGCATCAAACGGGAGTAGGAAAAGATCGCGGAGGTAGGGCCCCGTTGTGCTCGTGCCGCGCTACCTGGTCGATTCCGAGAAGCCGGGGCCTGCCGATTTATCTGGTTCGCAATGAGGGATCGATACGAAGCGAGGCGCAAGGGACCCCGCAAAAGACCCCGAGAGTCGCGGCTTAAGAGGCACAGGATCCCACCAGGTGATATTTCTTCGGCACCGCACCGCAAGCGGCGTAATTATGAGTTATATTTCAATGCAAAATTACATAATGGAACTTTCAATACCGAAGCTGATCGTTACTCTCTTGTGTATAAATAAAGCGTATTTAATTTATGTATTGATTAGCGATGTCGAGATAACTATTTTTTGAAACGAAGTCTTTTGAATCATGTGGATTTCTGCTTCATCATCATTATTTTAAATGTTTCTGATATTTTATTGTATTTTTATTATATTTTTAGAAAAATATTACAATAAAATATGATAAATAGAATTATCAAAAATATGATAAAATATGATAGATAGAATTATCATAAAATATGATAAATAAAGTTCCATTGTGCTTCAAGTCGTTTAGATTTTCGAATAAAAATCGTAACTGTGCGATGCCGAAACCTATAGCCCCAGTCTCGAAAAATTCTATTAGCGCGGAATCCCACAGGTGGTTAAAGAGCCAAAGGAGACCGGGGGAGGAACCGAAAGGAAAGGAGACGGCAGGGCGGTGCAGGATCGAAGGGCAGCGCCTGTGAGCAAGGTGTTTACCATTCTGGCCAAAAATAAAGTACAAAGGCCAGACTCCCTCTCGGCATAACTGGCAACAAAAACCAGAATCACCGTCCATGCATTCCTCGAGCCTCGCCATTGGCGTGGCTCAGTTTAGACCGCCGCGATTAGGCAAAAGGCCGGCAATAAGTGACATTTCTACCTGCGACGAGTTTTCTGCAGGTAGATAAATTAATAGATAGACGCGTCTTCTTTCTAGGCCGGCGGGAGAGATCATCTAAGGAGAAAAGAAAGATTATGTGATATATGATATGCAAAAAGATCAAGTGCGTACGCAAATAAAGGGAAGGAATATAAAAGAGACGAATCAACGTGCAACAGTAACAGTGCACACCAACTGTTGTATAACAAGAATCAAAATAGGTATAAATTCTTAAATATATGTATAAATCTTAAATATTCATATGAATCTTTAAAAACAATGTTTATAGAATTTATCTTTACGTGTGTCTTTACCATATGTTGTACATCTCATGTGCAGCAAATTTAGTCAAACATTTTATATAATTTAACCCTTTGCGCAAGGTACAATTTTAACGCCGGTCCCGTTTACAAGCCTTTAGCCTAATCACGCGTCTCGCGGTCGATCGCAGATTCGGTGGTCGCCGCCAACACAAAGCTAATTATGGGGGACGCCGATAGCCGAAAATTCAACGTCGGGTTCCTCGTGCCGAGAGAGAGAGAGAGAGAGAGAGAGAGAGAAAGAAGAAGCGAGTATTCCTCGCGCGCCCTTGCCCCCTCGAAGGACCCGGGAAGATCCAATTTAATTGACGTCGGGCTACGCCAATGGAGCCGACTCTTCTCGAGGTTACTTCCAGGAACCGCCTTTTGCGGGACACATCTGCTCCGGTTACCGGAGCGTACCCGGGGTCCTTTTTCGCACATAAGAAACCTCTCTTCTTCCTTTCCTCGCCTCGACTGAGACCGGAACACCGCCACCACGGTCGCGCCCGTCGTGCTTTTATTTCTGCGACCGGCGGGATTTTAATTTTCACACAAGCCATAAGCCTACCAACGATTTAATAACGATTTCGCAATTAATCCAAGATCGGAATACTAAGCCGCGGCTTAGGCAAGAAAAATTGAATCAGGTATATATATCGTCTGTCGACGAAACTCGTGGATAGCTCAATCCGGGTTTCTGGAACTTGACACAGTTTAGAGCTCTCAGGCTCTGAATTATGACCGCTATTATAGCTTTAAGTGCGAGAGGCTTTCCTCTCTGTTATCAATAACACGTTTCATTTCTACCCGCCTTTTCATTTTTACGGAAACCATAAATTCATCGGCGACTATTAATCTGCACGATTAATTAAATAGCCGTCGTCGAGTTTTGATTCTTTCTTTTGTTATCAACATAATTGTTATTGTGTGAAAAATTCTGCTCTCTATTTTATATAAGTATGTATCTTTTGTAAAAAAAATACACACTTGTGTTTATAACAAGAAAATATTTGGTTAAATGGGAACACTTTTATATCGACGATATCTCGTTACTTTTAAAAGACACGATACTTTCGATTTGCCTTTGGCGCGTGACGTAGCACCGGATGTAACTACTGACTGTCCATTCAGAATGGAGACTGCGCGTAAGTTCTTAGAATATATATCGTACGAGAAAGAGAGAGAAAAAGAGAGAGACATCAATCTTTTATTTTTAGCCGCTCATTCACTTATATAGAGATATTTCTATTACAATATCATAAAATTAGATTATATAATACATTATAAAATTATTAAAAATGCAAAAAAGGATTAAAAAAACATATTATACGCTATATTAATAATATGATCAGAGCTTTAAATGAATTAGCTACCGGAAGTACCTATTATTACCGGAAGGAAGACATCCGTTCTTGACGAACGACTATACAACAGTTGTGTTAGTCGGTGTCAAATATGATTTACGACGTCACCACAAATCTCCATTTGTTCCGTGACACTCGTTTAATAATGTGACTCAAGCAGGCTTAATTAAGGCCCACCAGAAGCTTTCCAGGAAAATATCGATACGCATGTATACCTGGAGTACGGGTACCCGCATGGCAATTAACGAACCAAAAAAAAAAAAATCGTCTTATTATAGCAAGATTAAGAATGATCAAAATGCGCTCGTCTCACACGGCGAATATCGTTATAACAAATACCAGATAAAAGTAGCTGAAGCGAAAAATAAATATTGATCAACCTCCTCTAAAAATATAAATGGCTAATTTCGTATCTAATTGGAGACTAATTAGGCAGACTATCTCATAAAGTTATTTTAGTTAATATATTACTAATCGGAAAAAAATCCGTAGAGTCAAAGTTTCTAAAACGAATGAAATATTTCTTTAAAATGGCGTTTTCTTCTATATGATTTCTATTTTTCTTTTTCTTCTTTAAAGTGATGTGTAATATCTAAAACTTGGACTTAGGGAATTGGGTAATTTCAGGATGATTTCGCGAGCTCGAAAGTGAGTCGAAGACGGGAGATTGGTACGTACGAATTTTTTTCGCGTCGCACGCACATGTGGCAGGATTTGGCCATGCTGTGTGCCACTGATACGTCACATCCGCACTCGAGGCCAGCACGACGCGACGGCGAAAGAATCGGCCGGCTGTTGGTTTAGAAGTTAGAAAGGCGACTCGTGACATATTGCGTGGCCTCGACTCGACTAATATTTACGCATATTCAGCGAGAGGAAAGGAATATCCCGATGGTAACATTATTCACGTTCATGAGTCGTATCGTTTGCTACATAACTATTGTTATTACAATATCGTTCTGCATAATTATATCGTGCGAGCATTTTGTTTATGATAGAGTTAGTTGAGCGCATGCGGTTAGTTGATATTAAAGAGAGCCGCAATCTAATATATAACGCTACCTGTTACATATTCAGGAATGATGAAAGAACGAAACCGACTATTATTAGCTTGCAAAGTTAGAAAGTCAGCTCGTGGCGAGTCGCTCGTCCTCGAATGTCTGCAATCGAGCAACATTCCAGTCGCGCGTTTGTTCTTTTAATTAGACGGACGAAACTGAAATGAGCACAGTAATTATCCATCTCATTCTCCGTCTGCGCGCGTGGAGCACGATAATACATTCATAAAATTCTCTACATGATAAGCGTTAGGAGCATTACGCAGCGAAGAAAGTTAAAAGTTTCATGTAAGAGTATTGCTATAATTATCGTGTTATTTTGTAACGAGTTAAAATAGAAAACTAACAAGACACAGAATAACTTATCCATTATTTTTAGTCATCGGTGACTTTGCTAGAAAAGAAGCGGAAGTATTTCAGGATATCTTTCCGAAAAGTTAGATAGCCGTGCAGGTACTCTCCTCTCGAAGTCGACATCCGTTTGACATTCGATCCGTCCTGTTGTATCGCATTGTCACGACGTACGTATTTCGTCCACGTGCGGGCATTAGACATAGTTTCGTCGTGAGGGCATCGTCGGTTGGGGGCGGTGACCGCCTCGAGGTTGTTCTAATAGTTGCCTTTCGCAACGCGTGCCTTTTAGCCGGCTAGACACTCGGATTACCGTGCCAAAATTCTCCGCGAGATTTCGCCAGTGAAAGAAAACTTTTTCCGTGCACAATTAACCGTTACGCTTCCTTGCCGGTAGGGAATGGGATGATTAATTTCCCTTTCCTCCGCCGCCGCAAACTATCACGATTAATTTCTTCAAGACTAGGTCCGCCGGTCATATAAAATAATTAATGTGACGTCAGGATTTACCCCCCATTAACGGAACGAATACCAAATTACTTCGTTTCACCGTAGGGCAGCGTATGCGCGACTCCCGTCTGGCATTGGTATTCCTCGCTACTTTGCATAACCGCCTGCGGAACGTTCTCACGACGTGGTACTACGTCGTTAGGAGATAATTTGCCGTGTATCTGGCGTGTCAGCACTATCGCGGTTCCTTTCGATAGCTGGACGAGTTTTCAGAGACGATTTTTATTCGGCGAACACTCTGCGGGAATACTCAATTATAGGAATCGCAAAAATTTCTCACGAAATATGCTCTGATAAGATAAGCCATGCTTCCGATGAATCGTAAAAATTGCGATAAGCAATGGTTATTCTGTAATTATCGATTGTTGAACGTATACTGAAGTTACGTGAAGTGATTGCATAATGTTATCAATTTTATAATGTAATGAAAATATTTTCAATTACTTGTCACATGTATTGCGTGTACGTATACACACAGAAAAAAAATTAGTATCAAATCAACAATTCATTGTTTCATATATAAGCAAGAATATAAAATCTCCTTCGAAGTATTTATAATCTCAAAGAGACATTAAGAAATTTTGTTTCTTCATGTAAGCAAATTATGTCTGATCAAAATTATCAAATTCTTCCAAGAAGATTTGATATTCTTGCTTATATATGAAACAATGAATTGTTGATTTGATAGTCATTTTTTTCTGTGCATACAACACTATTATACATAATAAGTTGAATATTAGATCGGTAAGTGAATAAACAAGAAATAAGAAGAAAATGTCATTTTTCATCGAAGTGATTCTTGGTGCTTAATAATATTTTCATATTAATTATTAAATTTTTTATTATTAAATAAAAAAAATTATAATATTTGTAATATAAGGAGACAATTTTCATATTCTGTGTCTAGACAAAATTGATTTTGTGACTGTACATTAAACACACATGTAACATTATTTACATTACACAATATTTCAATACGTCTTTTTAAAAGCTACGCGTATTTGTCTTGTATTACAAAAGATGCGAAGATATCAGTAATAACTCGTCGGAGCGGAAAATCGTGTCTTTGAAGCAGCTAAATACTATGCTCTATATTCACGAAAAGTAACTGAGGTCAAGTCAATTCACGGGGACAAAAGGGATGCGTTTTCATCGCGGGAGAGGAAGAAAATCAAAAGGAAGAGGAAGAAGAAATACGGAGGAGGAAAGAGAGAGAGAGAGGCTGTCGCGGTGTTCTCGAGCGCGTTTCTTTCATCCGAGTTCCGCCAGAAAAAGGAAATTCAGAAACGACAGAACGCGCGACGCACCTGTCATCCGGCAGCGAGCTTAAAAGGTAAAGCACAACACGGCCGGTCGCGCGATACGTGCCGTGCGATCGGTCGGTGCGCAAGGTGCGTGTTTTGCGAGTGGGTTATACGCGATGAAAATGGATATCTAATGAGGTGCGTCCATTAAATCCCCCTGACGATCGTAGTTACACGCCGCTCGTAAATGGATTTATCGCCGCGCGTTCGGTCGACTATCCTTCGCGCGATCCGCTGGTTCGCGCTGTTTATCGATTCACGGGTCGGTTGCCGGTAATGCATTTGCAGCAACGCTGGCGATACCGGGCGCAACACCGGATATCCTCTATCGGGGGATAAGCGGGATAGTAAAAACCGAGAAAAATGGTGATTTTATTCCGAGACGTCGCAAAAAAACGCGTTTTAACGTCGGAAACCTTGTGCGGGCCGGCAGCGAAAGATTCATTCGCGTAGGACAAACAAGGCTGTAAAATGTTTCCCGAGTATATTTTAAGTAGATTCGACTGCTTTGTGAACGCCGAGTTATTGCGATTTCTCATGCGCCCTACGGTAAAACCATCGGTACTGGACAATAACGTGCCTCAAGATACTCATTACCGTCTGTCCTAATTTCTTGTTTAAAACGGAAGTAATTCGACGGAAAAAGCGATGCACCTGTCGCTCATCCACCTTAAAGTACGGTACATCGGGAAAGGTGTCTGATGAATTAAAGGCCGCAAGGTGTATGTTACGGACGCAACAGGTTACGGTAACATGTGGCAACTACAACACGACATCCCGAGTTGTAATAATTACCGAAATTATTTTTTTTCAGCTATAAAGCTGAAACTGTAAAACTAAATATAAATAGATAGTCTTAATGTGTTTCTTTTTTTTTTTATAAATTACACTTTGAGCGTACACCGGAAAAAAAGATTGGTTATAACTACCAAATGTATAGTGAAATAGTATCAATTAAATATTTGGTCAATGTAACCAAAAATAATTTTACTTTTCTAAATATTTAATAACTTATACCAGATTTGATAATACTTACTAAACATTTAGTAAAATAAAATTATTTTTGGTTATATTGACAAAATATTTAATTGATACTATTTCACATTTGGTAGTTATAACCAGACTTTTTTTTCAGTGTAGCTTAAAGATTGGTTATAGACATGCTTGTTTCTACTTCCTCTTGTCAAAATTTTCGCGTCAATTGATCTTATAAAAATATAATTTAATTTACTTCTTTCTTTAGGGGTGTCTCGATTTATTGTGCGAAAAATAAATTAATTTTATTTCTTTATTTAATCTATTATTGCACGTATTATTATTAATTTAATCTGAGACTTTTAAATTTCCTCTATTTATATTTTTATGCATTTCCTCATCTTTTAGAATAATTTTTATCACGTTCAAATAATTTTTCTATCCGATCGTTTCTTTCTTCGCGCAAGTTTAGCAGCGGGGCGCCTGTGCGCTTAAGTCGCGTGCTCGCTTAATTGCAGGGACAGATGGGCAGCTGCAACCCGGTGCAGCGTCTCGGAACCCCGGATCCCTTGGCTAGCTTTCGAGGCTAGCGAAATGTTGCGTGAAAAACAAGACAGCGACCGTCGCGTTGCCCGAACGCGCCGCGCCGGTTTCTGACGTGCTGTTATATAGCGCAAGACAAAGCGGGAGCGTCAGGGCAAATGAACTCGTCGCTCGCATGTTGCATCTAATCGTGGCGGGCAGGTGCACACGATTCCTTTCTTTCTCTTACGGGGGTTTTTTTTTTTTTTGCGAGATCGTGCGACGACCGATTAAGCAAAATGAAGATCTCGATGGTAACGGAGGCTCCGCGTTTATGTGCCACGTTTCTTTGTTAATCACTCTTATCGTGGCGATAAGATCGTCTTCGATAATGATGGCACGTGGAGAGAGGGGAATGCAGATGCAGATAAAGGTACGAATTAATTCTCTGATGCAATTTTTTCGGCTTATCTGTATAACACAAATGTGTCACAAGTCTGTTTCACGCTATTACGCATGATATTACGAATGTTGTTCAGATACATTCGATAAGTTTTTTGATAAGGATAAATATCAAGAAGTTTAAGAATATCATATTAAATTTGGGAAATTTAAAACCAAAATAGAAAGACTAAAATGTACGAACCGAATGTTTCAATATTTACTCTAGATTATCTTCATCTGTGTACTAATCGTTGTAATAATGAGTCAAATCACAAGTCTATAAGTTTAAAAAAGGAAGTAAATAATCCATACTTATTTATTCTAAAGATCAATGTCAGTAATAACATTGAATATTATTTTCTTCAAAAAAAAATCAATATTTTACAGTGTTGATTTTTCTTTAAAGAAAATAATATCTAATAAAATAAAAAGATCTTTCTTTTAATAAAAATTAAGATGGATAATCATCGTCACAACAATGTCGCAAAATTATCATTAAGATATTATCAGCATTTACTTCAAATTATATAATTGATACGCTCCGTTCACTCAAAGAAGTGTTTAAGATATTAAAATATTTTATTTCTATTTCCGTTTTTTAAATACTTAAAAATGCTTTAGTTTCAAACGATTTTGGATTTGGAACACTAAAACGTTTAAAGTTGTTAGAGATTTAAGTTTTAAACGTCCTAATAGTGTTTTAAATGTAAACACCGTTTAAAACTAAAACATTTTTAAGTATTTAAAAAATGAAGATAGAAATAAAACATTTTAATATTGTAAAATTAAACACTTTTCTCGTGTTCCTACATACACATATCTGATACTATAAATTTTCTATTCTAAAGCTGAAATCTAACAGGCGTCGATATTCGAACATCGGTATCCCGGTATACTGCCAAAGTATCCCACAAGAAGCAGCGTTTTCCTAGGGCTCGCGAGGTCCGAGAGGGGCCGACCTCTCGCACAACAAAGACTCCGCAGAAGGAAAGGGTCGCACCAGCTGCATCAAAGGTGCCCCCCGCCCCCTTTTCTCCTCCTTGTCCGCGCGTGCACTTCCGAGCGAAATGCACGATGCGCGGCGTACAATATTCGCACGTGTCGCGAGCCCGTTACACACGGGGAGAGACGACGACGGTCTCCGGTCGGAACGGGAGAAAAC
>QKQZ01025006.1:0-28309 GCA_003595255.1 Solenopsis fugax | reverse complement strand
CCGCGATATCTTTACGCTTCCCGCTTCTCTTCCTTCCGCCATCGCCGCCGCTAACATCCGCGAACTTTAGCCTTCGATCGCACTCATGATCCCTAAGACGCGCGTCCATTACCTTAGTTCCCGAACTTTACAGGTATACGCGCGCAGCCGGTAGTATCCGAGAGCATCGCTCGCTTCGAGAGAGAAAGAGAGAGAGCAAGCTTGTTCGCGAATTACTGGGACTTAAAATTCTTCGTCGACGCGTGACATCTTGCGAGATCGAATTCCTAAACTACCTCCCGAAGTCCCGAATGCACATGTACTTCCGATCTCTTCCCTCTTCGTTGACTCAGATAGGTGATTTATCGCGCGTTCTTTACACAATGAAAAGATCGATGGTACGGCCCCCCTAATTTCTTAGATTACTAAAAATCTCCCAATTATAGTAGTAGTTTAGTCTCGCCTCTTCGTGCGCTCTCGATCGAGTACTTTCGGGGATTTTAGACGAACCGAATTCCGTAATGCGGCAGTCGAAACTCAATTACTTTCTCGGAGCGAGGCCCACGAACGGCTATACGGTAACACGTTCGCCACTACCGTCCACTCGCGTTCCGAACTCATTTACTGCAGAGGCGAGTCCATCGTTTTGCTCCCTGACGATGCGATCGTCGAGAGAGAGAGAGAGAGAGAGAGAGAGAGAGAGAGAGAGAGAGAGCCGGCGAAACCCCACCCAAGACTCGAAACTTCCTTTCATTCGATTCCGTTGCACGTTAGCGGACATTAGCCGAGAGCCACTGCGAAATCAGAAGTGGACGAAATCGAAATTGTCTTCTGTCCTTCGTTTCTTGCCTTTCATTTCATCGCTAATTTCTCCACGGATTCCTTTAACGTAAATGCATTAATCGATACTCTTCTTCCCCCCCCTCCCCCCTTCCCTTTGACGCAGCCGACTCTTCTCGAATAACCTTCCAGGAGATTGATTAAATTTCAGCTAATCCCGGTACGAGAGCGATCCTTCGTCCCGCGTCTCTCATTGCATCACGCGCGAGTTTCCGAAGCTCTTTCGTAGCGCGTCTCGCGCGCTTCGCGGGAGACGAGACGAGTTTTCCTGTTCGGCAGCAACGAGGAAGAAGTTAGCGATTCCCCGGTGCAGGAGGCGGCATCGGGATATCGGGAGCGCAAGGAGCGGCGGTGACGGGCGGTAGCCGGGAACGGGTCTCGCGAGAGGCAGTCCTCTCTTCCCGAGCAAACTCGATTGCCTCTGCGAAATGGCAGAAAGACTCGTTCGAGCTGCGCTTGTGGCCGTGCGAGAGCCCAGCTCGCCCGCTTCCACTCGCCACTCTTTCCACCTTCGGCTCCTTCACTCGTCCTTTCTCACTCTCTCTCTCTCTCCTGGCTGTTGCCTGTCTCTCTCTTTCTCTCTCCCTCTCGTTTCTTACTCTCTCAGGGCACGGTGAGTAAGAGACGCGGCAACGCCGCAGGAATGCCCCCGGCCAACCCACCGCATGCATACCTGTACAACCTACTACTCTGATCCTGGGCCCCGACTGTACGCGAAGAAAGCCTAGCAGCATCCTATCGGCCCGACAAGGACGGAGTAGGACTTGTCCCCTATCGTCTGAGAAGCGAAGGGAAGAACGCGAGAGAAAGAGACGAAGAGAGAGTGAGAGAGAGAGAGAAGGAAGGACTGTACCTGGTTCTCTTCTTGTACACGTGTATACGTGAAGGTGGAAGCGAAGGCTTATGGTTCCGGCCCCCCTCGTGTGCGCCGTCCGTGCGCGAGGAAAAGATCACACGACGAATGTAGACTACTCTCATTGACCGAACCCGATAGTGCTATTGGCATCGTGGTTCGGACGAGAGAGACGGAGAAAGAGAAAGGTGAAGAGGGGGCGAGAGGAATTCGCGCTGGTATCTCTCCAGATGCATCGATGCACCGCGGCGAAAATGCATCTATCGTGAAATTGACCGTTTTACGACTCGAGCGTTATGTGCCCCTCTCTGCAACCATTATGCAACGCGGAGAGATACGCGCGTTTATCCCACTGAAGACATTAGGGAAAACGTTATCCTCCGTAAATAAAGGTAATAAGAGATATTCGATAAGAGATATTGCGGTAGAATTGAACGTCGCGCAAGCGTGACATAAAAATTTTACAATTGGCTGTTCGACTTTGCCATCAATTAGGAAAGGAAACGAACGTGTGGCGTACGAGAAATTAATATATTCAAGCTATCAAGCGTCGTTATCGAAAATCTGTCAGCGTTTCTCGATACGACGTTTCACTTATATCGTGTCGGAGGATGATTCGATCGATATCCGTGGACAGACAGGACGTTCACGTTCGATCACACTGTGTCGGTCGATCTTTCAAATCGGCTCTGTGGCGCGCCGTAAAAACTTCATATTTTTAACTGGACGCTGTCGTGTAGTCTTTCTCTCTTTCTCTCCCTCACTCCCTCTCTCTCTCTCTCTAGTGAAATATCAATGCGATTTAAATATTCAATATCATCGGCGACGTGCAATATCTGCTCTCGGTGGCCCAAGCTGTGGCACGGGCCACAAAGGGGCGCGATCCGCTACAACCTGCCAGAATAAAAATCAGTATTTTCCATCCCGACGGTTTTTGTTTCGTCGGATGATTGGACGAAACCGCGCCCCTCTCGTCCCCCTGGCCCCACCTCCCCCCTTTTTAATGCCAATCTTACTCCTATAAATACACCGGGTCGAGCTTTCCGCAGCTGGACCACCGCAATTTCGCTTCCGCTGAAAGGAAACCGTCATCGGTGGTCCCTTTGTCGCGCGTTTCCTCTTCGTAGATTTTCCAACGACGACGACGGCGAGATGCGGCCCGATCGCGCCGCAGAGACAAATAAACTTGTCAAACTCAGGGCGAGGCGGGAAAAACGTGCGGCGCGAGAGAGACAGAGAGAGAGAGAGAGAGAGAGGGAGAGGGAGGGAGAGAGACCGCGCGATACATGTGTGTATGTCTTTCTACATATGCATGCACATGCACATTTGTATGTGTGTGCAAACGCGCTTTAAATGTGTGCGTAACTCGGCGCAAAACGAGCATTGCGCGAGACGAAACGCGATATGCACGCACCGGGTACACGACTGAACATAAATTTTAATCGCTGAGAAAAATCTCGCGAGCGAGATGGAAGAAAGAAGAGGGGAAAGAAGGACGTCGGTTAAGAAGAGGAAGAGACAGGTATAGAGATATATAGAGAAGTTAGGCATGCCGCCCAGTAAAACGCCTCGAATAGCGGGGCTCGAAGTACACCAACGACGAACGACTTGCATTAGCCCCGTGTTACGTGCTTTCCCATTTCAGACGGGTATTCAAGCCGGTATAATTTCCGCGAGCTTCGATGCTGTAGGCCAGGAGTGTCAAACTCAGTTCTTTTGCGGTCCATTTAAATTTGTTGATATAGTTAATTACAGCTAAACGACTTGTCGATATATCGTTTCGTTTTACAGAAGAATAAAATAAATGGCTGTAAATTGCGAGTTCAATATAAGTAATTGAAGAACTTCGTACTAAAAAAGAAAATTAGGATTAACTGAAATTTAATTAAATCATCCTACTACCTTGACCGCAAAGTGTATCAACATATTTAAATTAAAAACGTCGTTATGCCGATCAAAAGCGAATCTTGATGCTCGATAATAATTTCCTCTAGGTGAATTTATATTTTATATACATTTACAAATTCCTCCAAACTGTGTGCCGCATATTTGCCGAATTTTTAAAACGCAGCTGTTGAGTAGAATCAAAAATGTAACATCACGAAATTAAATTACTAATCAATTTAATAATTTTGATGTTAACTAGCATCTCTACGATCCCCTCGTTTCGAAAACTATGAAAAATTTGTTCGAAAAAATTTAATTATAATTTTTAATTGGTTCATACGTGTAAAACATTCGGTTGTTACGATTGATTATTGGTTAGATATTTTTAATTTAGTACAGTGCTATTCCTGCGAGAGCAAACTAATCTTACGAAACGTTACTTTCAATAATTTCATTACGGAATGCACGAGGGAGGGAGCAAGGTAGCAATTTGTTGAGCAGGGGAACAATATGCGAGGATCGAACGAGACGAATTGCTTCTCGAAAGTCGAAAGTGGTGTACATCGGCGTGGTGTATATGCCCAGTGCGCGCGGCATTTTATATAGCTATTCTCCCTAGTTTTTACATCCCCGTGTGCGCCGTCGTCTAACAGCGCGCTTTCGTTTCTTCTCCGTGCGTCTCCTCCCTTCTTCATCCCTATAAAGTCTCTCGAGGCGTCGCGACGAGGGCGTGAGCGTCGGCTGGTTACATTTCCTAGCAGACCATTATTTCTCTCTTACACCTACGCGCGCGTGCGAACACGTCTCCTCCACAGTAATGCGTACAAACACACACATACACACATAGGAATCAGCGTGGTACACGAACACCGCGCGAGCGGTCCGGGTATTTTCTCCCTTTTTGCCCCCGTCACTACATTACCTTTTCCGAGCAGCAGGGAGTTAGGAGTGTCTCGCTGCATATTAATGAAAAAATTTGTGACTTCCCTCCGTCATCCAGCAGCAGCAGCAGCAGCAGCAGCAGCAGCCGCTGCTGCTGCCGCGGCCGTCGCACCTGCGAAAAAAGGAAGAGCTGGAAAAAGAAACGAGTGATTTCTCACCGCTGTTGGATCCTCCATCTCTTCTCGCGACCGCGTCTATCCCTTTGGATAGACGTCTCTTGCTCCTTTTGTGCAGTGCACGATCAGCGCCGTTATAATGACACCATAAATAAAATATCTAGTCCAGGGCAAGTACGTTTCGTTTCAAAGCGAGCGATACTTGAAAAATGAACGTGTATACGACTAGCGTGAGAAAATTTTGTGACCGACTCCAGTCGGTTGCACGCGTCAAACGAACAAAAGTTGGTATTCTAAATAATTCATTAGACTTTCAAGCCGGGTTTCTTATCAACAGGATAAGTCTCGAGTTATATATGTCGCGAGAAGCGTTGCATAGAATATTCTCTCTCGCGCATTACAAAGGCGAATACCGAAAGCGATTCCTGATCGAGATGAAAGCTCCGCGATCGAGGGCGACGAGTTGAACGGCATTAGCGTGATATACGACTAAATAAGGTTCGGGTTCAGCGAATAAGCGGAACGGCCAGATCAGGTACGCACGAAGGTCTCACGTGTGTTACCTATCGAAACGAGTTTGAACGCGTCGTGTATTCGCGCGGAACACCGATCAGGTGCGCGTAAGCGCATTTCTAAGACTGCGTAATAGCCTGCGCCGCGACTTTAGGTGCAGTGGCGAGCCGGTTGTTGCATTCGCGGGCCCGCGCCTTTAAACGCGGACGAAAGCATTTAATGTTGCGCGCGCGGTAATAAACGTTAGCGATGAATTTAACGCGCAAGCATAAGTACCCCGCGTGCGGGGGAAAGCGAGCCGATGAGGCGAGGGGGTGTATGAGATCTTTGAAAACGCAGCTGTGTGTTTCAAAATCCGCTGATCCGAACGTAAGTCGATTTCAACCCTTATGGTCCGTCTACAATGGCGGTAGTAATAGTGGATTAAGGAGTAACGTCGGAGTAAGCAAAATGGGTGAAATTCATTTCCTACGATCTACTCTTACTCTCAGCCAATGAGAGCTCAGTATGATACGACAACTGGCGCAATTGATTCATTATAACTTTTATTACACGCCGTTATAGACACTCGGACATAAGACCTTAACCCGTTACAGTCACCAGGGGTCTAAAAGACCCCATGCTAACTTTTATAAATAAAATTAAATATTTTTTTAAGAAAAAAAATGTATTTACCCTGTTTTGCGTCTTGTAACTCATCTCTTTGATTTTTGNCTGTTTTGCGTCTTATAACTCATCTCTTTGATTTTTGTTAAAATTGAGCACTTCAAACTTCAAAATAAATGTACTTTTTTCAAAACCTTCTATGAAACTAATTTTTATCTGAAAATATACTGTCTTGAGAATACACCCCTAATTTTTTATTGAATTATCTTAAAAATTAAAAATTTTATGAATATTTTTGTAAAAAAAGTCAAATTTTGCTATTTTTTTATTTGAATTTTTTCATTATGTTAAATTCTAATTAAAACAAAAAAAATTATTGGATGATAAAGAACAGACCTCAAGGTATGTCCAGTAAAATTTTTGCGACGAAATATCAAAAAGCTGGCAAATGGCGACTGATTTTGTGCAGGGGGTCTAGTGGACCCCATGTGACCGTTATGTTATTATTTGGAAGTGTGACTTCAACGGGTTAATTCTATAGCCTACGTCTAATGCTTACTCCTTAATCCTCTACTGCTACTGCCATTGTAGAATGACCTTTAAACACACTGCTGGAAATTCTCCTAAAATTCGATCGCTTGCTGTGTGAAGACGGAATGAGAAAGAAGATTCCGGCTAGGTGGAAAAAAAGTTTGAAGTCTCCCTATCGACCGATATGATTGACTAACTTCATTGTTCAACTAAAATAAAATGACACGGAAGTAAAGTTTTTTTCAGGAAGAACTTCCCAGACCCTCTAGTGTGTTTAAGGGTTAAAACTTTGATACGAAACGACCCTCCGCGCTCATGTCGTGTCATGTAAAACGACGTCGTTATCATATCGATACTTTCTGCAAGATCTCGGGTTAATGTGCCGAGAGTTCCGGAACGTGACGTTTATCGTCCCGTTTATTTATTCGTGTACAGCGCATTGCGAGAAAGCCTTTAACAACCGCGTCGACGACATCATCGGGCCTATCGGGCATCAGGACACTTCGGATGACCCGAGTTTTGGGGCGCGCTCTCTGACAAGATCGTTCGCCATTTCCACCGCTCGGACCACACCGAGGTCAACGTCGATGGAACTCGACCGGTGATTCGAACGAGAAATGAAACGAGATAACTTATGCGCGCCGCTGACTCAGGTTCCTCGTTATTTCGGATCGTGTCATAAAATCTCGATCTTAACAACGCACGCGAGGATACACCCCACCCTGCATAAGCTGGAATTGAAAGATTCCTGGGAACGTCGGCCGGCCGAAAGAGAAAGAGAGAGAGAGAGAGAAAGATAGCGAAAGGAAAGAGAAACCGCAAATATCTCCTTCGACCGCGAGAGCGAACGCTTTGCTAATGAACCCTCTCATCGCCCTCATCGTGCTGATTAACGACTCCTCGAAGGAACCCGACCAGCCTTCGCGCGCTGATCAATATCACGGTTTTTTTTTTTTTTTTAGGAAATTACATCTGCGTGAATGGCCGTCGACGTGACTCAATCGAAATCTCACGATTCTATTTTATAATTATTTCTACGAATCGCCGGTATCCTCTTCGTCCGTTCGACTCATCCACGCATTTTGGGAGTCGCTAATAAAATTTCATATGCCGTCAGCAAAAATCATGGCATTGCCGTGCATTATTTATTGCACGGGACTTTTTGCTGCGTGCAATTAAGCAGCTTTTTGCTTATTTTTGGATATATCAAAACGATAATCTTGATTTTTATCTGTTTCTCATTCCCAAGTTCTCTCTCTCTCTCTCTCTCTGACAAACACATACACACACTCACACACACAAACAAACAAACACATTTGATTATATTCATTATCAGTGGCACGCTAAAATAATTTATAAAGCAAGTACCTCCTTGGAACACATTGTACGATTAATCGAACACGTTTGTAGACTGAAGCTCGATTTGTCATCCGAATTCCAAGGATACGTTCCCCGACAAAGCGGACACTTTTATGGAAGACGCTGTCGTTACGCGGAAGAGCCAGTGGCATAGGGAACAAAAAAGGACAAAAAAGAACTCCAAAGGGAAAAAAAAGAGAAACGGGGGAAAAAAATAATCGTTACCATTGCTCGCCCGTAAAAAGGAATATAATGAGCGATCCGCTAATAAAATAATTATAATATTGGGAGCTCGGTAATAGATTCTCGGAACGCATTAACCGGTCTCTCTCTCTCTCTCTCTCTCTTCCTCCTTCCCGAGATAAATCGCTCTCGCAACGTGTACACCAGGCAAGGGAGAAAGACGGTCCCGTGCGCTTACGCACGCGTGCAAGACACGTGCAAAATCGTGGAACGTCGCGATCGGGCACCGACCATATGTACGCATAGATACAAACACCTACACACCGCGGACACACATGCAAACATGCTTCTACACGCGTGTGTCGCAGGAACGCTTCGGCGTGTATTTAATATTCTCAGTATGTGGAAATTACCGAGCCGCATAAACTGCCGATCGGACAGGTGGCCGACAAATCGCGTTAAGGGGAAATATATCGGGGTGTCTCTCGTGGCCCCTTCCCTCCTACCTTACACACATCCGGAATATTTCCTCATCCAAGCTGGGCAACCGCGACGATCGAGAATTATTTTTTTTTTTTTTTCCCCTCGGCGCTGTTGATTAAGCCGGATATATAGGTGCCGATCGCGTCTCGTTCGCATGCGGGGATTATCGGTATGCGGGATTACTGACCCGCATAAATCTCGGATGAAGGCAGAGCGTCGCGACGCGGCGACGGCAGCCGGGCAGCGGCAATTTTCCGATGATTTTCGCTGATCGCTTCGGCGAATCGACGATGCGGTAGAAAAATAATAAAGCATAGAAGAGAGAAAGAGAGAGAGAGAGAGAGAGGAACGGGAAGACCGCGGCGATATGGCCCACCCGATTCTAACGAGATATTTATCCTCTTTTTTTTTTTCTGCCGGTCGCGCCGCACCGCACCGCACCGGCGAGATCGCGCCGGGCCAATTAAAAAGAATAACGAGAAATATAATCGGCCGAATCGGAGAGTCGGTCCGGTTCGGCTCTCGCTCTCCCGCTTTCGGTCCTCCTGACAGGACAGAGGACGGTACTTCGGCAGATATTTAGACCGATTAATTTAATTATCGCGATCACGACATAGGGATGCCTCCTTGTAGAGATCACGCAGTAATTTACATAGTGATGCGAGATTCTCTCTCTTTCTCGGCCGTTTGAGAAACCGGACCAGAGAGCGCGGCGCAAACACGGAAGAGACCGAATCATCCCTGCGCTCGACGTCGAGAAATGATCGGGAACGAGGCGAAATCGGGGCCGAGGCACGTTGTCAGGCGAATTTATTTTTCTTCCCCGATGACGCGAGCGTGGAGAGTGAGAAAGACAAAGAGATCGAACGGTCGGTCGATACGGGTTCACTTTGTCCGACGATCGTTTGGGACGATTAATTTGATTATCGCGATCTGATAGCAATTTACATAGTAATACGCGATTTAAGATCGCGAGGAAAAAGAAAAGAAAGGAGATCGGTAGGGACCGATGGTATATACTTGACGGAGTAGCAAAAGGAAGAGAGACGAGCTCTCGTAGTCACACGGTCGCCAAATCCTCCGCTTACACACGTCTCCTCGTTGTTTTAGATTAGAGAATTCGATTATCGCTGTCGCGTCTGGGATGGAAGGTTTCTATTCCAAAAAGCCTCACACGATGTGATTTACATGCTAATACAGAAACCGCTCTCTATCTTTCTCTACCCCCTCTTTCCCTCCTCTCTCTCTATCTTTCTCGTTCTCTCACAGGCACATGCACGCGCCGCAGCACGGGGGTCGTAAGATAAATTAAAGCGCGCTTCACACCATGAAGGCTGCATCGTCACGGCTGCACGTATCATCCACCGTTAATACCGCTGGGAAAATTTATGAACGGGTGATGGGGAGGATGAGGGAAGGGTGATGCTTCTTATTTATTTGAATTTGGTGGGACCACGGAAACAAATAAATATTTCGGTGGATTGGCCTTATCCCAACACAAAACACAAATGATTGATACGACTTGGCTCCTGATTTTTTTTTCTTTCTTTCTTTCTTTCTCGTTCGCTAATCGTTTATTTTTGTCTGTTTTATTCTTATTTATGATAATACGTAGCTAATTTACATTCTGAAAGCTAAACTATTGTAATTAACTCTCGTCGACTTTTTCGTTTATTTACAATAGCAAGAAATTCATTAATTATTATTTTTTTACATCATTAGGTTTTATTATTATTTTTTACATCATGTTTTTACATCATACATATTAATCGACTGATACTTTCATTCTGGCCACGTTTCTTTCGTATCTTGTATCTGGACTTGTGCAACTACCTATGAGAAACCATTTTTCTGTCACGTAAATTATTCACACGACTTTTTTCGAAGGTTTATTCTAAAATGTTAATAAGTGCTCCTCTCTTTCCTCTCCTCTTTTTCATGTCTAGCGCGCCAAAGAACGAGAAAGTGGGAAAAAAGAAAGACGGGCTCGAGAGGAGGGACCACTGGAAAGAGAGAAGGATAAGGGGGTGGGTTTGGAAAGTGCCGAGGCGGCTGACGGGAAACAAAAGAATGGGGGGGCCGTACTTGAAAAGCACAATTGAAATTCAAGATCCATATGCAAAGAGCGCCGCGCCGCTGGCGGGAGAGGAAGAGGAAGCTGGAAGATAGGAAACGAAGAAAGAAAAGAGAAGAAAGAGACTCTATATCGTATAATCTAACCCTGTTCTCTCTCTCTCTCTCTCTCTCTCTCTCTCTCTCTCTCTCTCTCTCTCTCTCTCCCTCTCCTCTCTCCTCTCCCGAGGTTTCCCGCAATATCGAGAGAGCTGTATTCTCTAAATAATTGATTTAACATGTGTACATACATTATACGCAAACATAATAACGCTATGTAAATGGTAATTCCACCCATGCGACTCTGGGCCCATTCGTGGCGTGGGCCGAGAGTCCAGAACCACGTCTACCATCCACGTCGCGTCCCCTTCGCCTTCCCCGCCGCCACCGTCGCCTTTCTTATGCCGCCCAGTCGGACCCACGATGGTAAGCCGGAGGTCTACGGGATCCCGCAGAGACGGGAGACCGGGGGTTAAGTTACCGAGAACCTCATATTTTTTCATTCTCCCGGGGAATCCTCCCCTTTTCCTCTTCCCCACGTTACTTTGCTTCCCCCTCGCTCCCTCCTCATCATTCGAGAAGGGTAATTCCGTCTACGAATTCAGAGAGCCACTTCCGCGATCGGAGAGATTAAGAAGGGGTGACGAAACCTGACGCGATAAATAAAGCCGAGGAATAAACTCCGAGATGGAAATTTTGATGTATGATACATTGAGGCTCTATGTACATTTAAATTTTCCATTAAGCGATGATTATAATACGTAAACGTTTCTTTAATCCCTATACATTTATCAGATTCACTTTTTAAAAGAAGAGAGCATGTAATTATTAGATACATATTAATGTTTAAAGGACTCCAAGATCAAAATTGCCTTTTATTCATCTCTATTATCAATTATTTTCTTAAATAGAGATGATATAAATTCAACAAAGTTTCAAGGAAAATTTGATCTAAGATCAAGATTTCTTCCTCAATCTATTCATTGGATAGTAACTTTATTTGGCTAGAACATAGATAGCATCATGGATGAAAGTCGTCAATACATCTATATCAAACAAGGCGTTGATTCTATTGCGATCTCTCATACACAATGCGGATTAGACTGGAGATCCCCATTGGGCCATATTGAAACTCGCACGATGAGTCAACAACACCCTGGCAAACGATTCGAGATGCGGCGATACATCAGTACTAAAGAAGGGATGCATACGAATGGATGGGTGATCGAGGATTCAGAGAGAGAGAGAGAGAAAGAAAGAAAGGAGACAAAGAAAAGATAATTGATAGAGAGAAGAGGGAGAGAGAAAGATTGTGACAAATTGGAAGGCTGTTAAAGCAAAGGCACGGAGGCGTCACTTGAAACTGAAGGAGAGAGGAAGATCCCGATACTCGACGAGGGAGAAAAGAGAACACAGAAGAATGAGGGAGAGACGAGAGGAAGAGAGAAAGAATAAGTCGGGAAAAAGACGAGTCGCGCGACACTCGTGTCACGATGGGCTTCGTAGCAGCATTTTTAGAGCCGAAATAAAGTGGAGGAACGAACGTACACCGTCTCGTGAATATCCGCTGGGCGCGCGTCGTAAGACGTAGGTGGTCTCTCTTCTTGGCCTCCCTCTTTCCGTCTCTCTTTCTCTCTCTCCCTCACCTCCTCTCTCCTGTCGCGCCGTTCTCATTCTCGTTCGTTCGTTCGTTTCTTCGCTCGTCCATTCCATTCTCGCGTTCGTCTGTACCACGCGGTTGATCTACCGAACGAGCCGAGCGAGCGCATATGCCGGCGGTTAGGTGAGCGCACAGTTGGGCTTTTCGAGGCGCGGAATTGCGGAACGTGACTTCCTCGCTCGCGAAGACCGTCCGGACACATTCCGGTTCTCTCTCGCCGTCGCTGATCGATCGCCGCGCGTATGTGACGCGCGCGATCCCCGATTTGCAATTCAACTCGTCAACGTCGGCGCGATGGCCAGCCGTTTAGCGTCGCGATTGCGGCCAACTGAGTAATCAAGATGCTCTAAGAGAAACCTTAGATAATTAACAATGCAATTTACTTAACTGCGAGAAAGAGAGAGAAACGTTAGCCAATTGTAAATTAATTTTTTTCAAATTACTCATCGTGAAAGAAACACTTGCTTCACTGAGAGAAATCGTTTGGTAGAATAGTGATCAAATGAATTTTATAGTTACTGGTACCGAAAACTTAGTTACATTTAACAAAACTTTTCGTAATTTGTTGTATGAAAATAATTATTTGATTAAGGCTACAAATTGTTTGGTCAAAACAACTATATATTTAGTAACTATCACCATAAAATTCATTCGATCACTATTCAACCAAACTTTGGTTGATTTTACCAAACATTTCTCTTAGCGTTCTTTAATTCCCGTGTTCCACTTGAAAGCTTACATCCTCATTTATCGGCTTACGTTGCAGCTATTTTTAAATGTTTCGCGACGTACCATCGTTGAAATCACATAGAGAGATACAATAACAGTCGAAGTCGATCGAGCGGTACAATCGAATAGACCGACTATTTCAACCGGATATTTCGTTAAAACCCTAAGAATCGTAGAGCTAAGATGGAGGCGAGATACGGAGCGGCCTCGCCCGACGCTCCGACGTACAAAATGCAAATCGCCCGGGATAAAGATGGAATCTGGATAACGGTATCCAAATCTGGAATACTTCCTCGATGCGCGAGCACACGATGGGAAACGCGCGGGATGGCGAGCGTAACGTCGCCTGGTTCGCGTTTACGTGTCCGTGCCGATCTTGATGAAACCGGCGGCGGCAGCGGTCTCGCTCCGCTTCGAGGCGAATGAGAGAAGGAGAGAGAGGACGATCCTGGAAGCTGCGCGCACGAAATCTCCGTTGCCGCTCGTGAGAGTCGGGCATTAGCGGGAACCGACACCGCGGGTGGGTTTCGGTGAATGATAACCGCGGAACGGTAACGATATTATATCGTCGTGAGATCGGGCCCGTTGATCTCTCCGGCGTACATGTGCGTGCGCGTGCGGAAGACGAAATCGTAATCTTAATCGTCCTCGTGACGGGCAACAGGTTCTCTCGCGCTCGCGATTCAATCGTGCGCGTCGTCTCTTCGGTTATACACGAGCACGAGAGGGGTCGACCTCCTTATATGCGTGGACCGTACGGAAAAGAACAGGCCCGTTACGTCACTCATCCATCTCCTTCTTCTGGCGACCTCGGCTATTGATTTATCGTCGCGAGAAAGCATATACGATTTCTTCCGTCGCAGGGAAGGTGAACGCGCGAGCGCGCAAGTCGTTCTCTGATTAGAGGTATGCATTGTGCATCGATCGACGGCTGATGGACAGAAGGAGAGAAAGACAGAACGCCTTACGCAAGCTAGATTGGAAGCCACGGGAGATAAGCTTGACCAGCCGACGTCGGCGACCGAGCCGATCATTCAGGGTCGACAGATCCCCGAAGGTTTGGAGACCTGGGAGACGAGAGAGAGGAGATCGGACCTCTCGATTCTCCCGCGGTGTCTCTTTTGGCTCGTTAACTACTGACGCGATCGTTTGGGATCGAAATACTATTATATGTCAGAAGCGTAATTTCAGTATTTCTTCGATACCAAACTTTCGAATCTCGATGTAACGGATATAACGTTACCCGAGTTTAATTACGAGAGGTTGTAGTCTCTATGACATTAACATATTTTCTTAAAAGATGGAAAAAGTATAACTTAATATTTAATTTCCTTCCTTTAAAAAAAAAAAGTTTCTTTCAAAGAAAAATGTATCATACTCATACAGGCTTGCCAGCGACTCACTTTTCTCACTTTTCTCACTATTATTCACTTTTTAAAAATACNTTTTAAAAATACACTCACTTATACTTACTATTTTTGATATTTTTCACTTTTTTCACTATTTTTAGCGAATTTAGATTAAAAAATAGTTGGAAAATTATGAATTGCTATATAACATATGTGAAAATTTCACTTTTATTTAAAAAAACTGCACATTCAGCTGAATATAGCAATTCATAATTTTCCAACTATTTTTTAATCTAAATTCGCTAAAAATAGTGAAAAAAGTGAAAAATATCAAAAATAGTAAGTATAAGTGAGTGTATTTTTAAAAAGTGGGTAATAGTGAGAAAAGTGAGTCGCTGGCAAGCCTGTACTCATACTATGAAACCTCCCTTAGTCTTGCCGAATGCTTTTGCGGCTAAAGCGTTGAGCTTATATTGATTAAGTCGGTTTCGTTGTCGTAGATTACGCGAACAGCTTGAAATCTGACGCTAACTAATTACTGCACCACCGTACCTAATCGAAGTTAAACCATTCAATAGTGGCTTTGCATCCGTGACACGGTTTCTACTCCTCACTTTCAGCGGATGTGACATAGGTACACCGCGACGAATCGTCTCTTACTCCGACAGACAGTATCGAAACAAATTTGTGTTAAAACAGGGTCGAGAACCCCAAATCGAAAACTCAAAACACGTGCATGTACGGCGGCACGTCCGGATACCGACGTACACCATCTCAGATGAGAAACGTTTATAACGTTTATAAACGGGAACTCCTTTCGCCGATCGATAAGATCAGATTCCTCTCTCGTTTGAATAATATGAAAAATCGAGATGGATAGATAAATGGAAGGAATAAGAGGAACCGCGCTGGATGTACTGGGTGGATTCGGGAAAAGGGGGCGACCGTGCAGAGAGGGCGGCGAGGGCAAGGGCCGGGGGTAGGAGGGGCAGAGGGGTCGAAGACGCACCATCGGTGGAGTGAGTTAGAGCCGGCGGGCAACGCTATGCATACCGTCACACCCTGCGACACGCTCCAAATTTGAAATTTAAATTCGGTACCTCTCGCGGGACCACGTTGTACACCGGTTACACACGCACACGCGCACACACACACACACACACACACTTACACACACGTAGATGAAAGCTCTATGCACGTTGCGAGCGTGCATACAGGACGCCCCAAAATAGTTTCAGACGCCCTATGATGAAAATTCTGTCTAATTAAAAGTTACTTAGCATTGAAAAATAAAAAGTTTCATCGAGCAAAAGCAAGTGAGGCAAATTGTAAAGTTTCACTTCTCGTTGGTTTCAACGACGGTGTTCCTACGGTAATAGAATTTTTATGGAAAGATGTTACCCCCTCAAGATATATACCTCATGCTAAAATATTTAAAAATTATCGCGGCGTGTCGTGTAAAATTTTCGTCGAGGAGAGATCGCGCTGAAATCTCATGTAGAGTACTTGCAGTAGTCAAATTGTCCCTTTTTGAGACACCCTGTGCTACGCGCCCGGTGCGACGAGACACGAATCGGAATATTTGCGAGAGCGGGAGGCAAAAGGCAGGAAGGATGTATCGTAGTTTTCACGACGACCGACCTGCCCGTTAAGTCGTTTCCGCTCGTCGGTAAACACACGCGGGAATAGTAATTCGAGACAGGGGCCCCGCGCCGTGTCAGCCGTGTGTCCTTTCACCTCCCGTCTGCCCTCCGCTCTACCCAATTCCACCCACGACTGCTGAAGTCGTCTCGAGTCGTGTATGATTGCTTGTCTGCTTGTCGCTGTCGATCCACAATCGCGTCAAATTCGGGCGAGGGGAACGCTCTTTCAGGATGAACCTGTTTTCTCTCGGATGTCAGCCGAAAATCGGAGCGTGCTCTTTCACCTTGCATCTCGTGCATTGTGTAGCTACCGCTCGTTGCCTCGCTCTCGAAAGATGCAATGTGTGAACCGCGGCGAGGAAAGTCTCCGGAATCAATCTGACGTGTCTCCAGGAAAGTTATTCTCAAACTTTAATAATTCCAATTTCAACGCACTGAGGGAAATCGTTTGGTAGAATAGTGATCAAATAAATTTTATAGTTACTGGTACCAAAAACTTGGCTACATTTAACAAAACTCTTTGTAATTTGTTGTATGAAAATAATTATTTGGTTAAGGCTACAAATCGTTTGGTCAAAACGACTATGTATTTAGTAACTATCACTATAAAATTCATTCGATCACTATTCAACCAAACTTTGATTGATTTTACCAAACGTTTCTCTCAGTGCGTCTACATTGAGAAGACACTCGTGTTGTTCATCGACCACTTTCTTACACGATTCTGAACTTTTTTATTATAATGGAAAGTTATCTGATGCACGATAGACTATACTTAAACGCCCGCG
The DNA here is from genome assembly GCA_003595255.1 of Solenopsis fugax. Taxonomy (NCBI): domain Eukaryota; kingdom Metazoa; phylum Arthropoda; class Insecta; order Hymenoptera; family Formicidae; genus Solenopsis; species Solenopsis fugax. Next base: position 11,736 of record QKQZ01025006.1, on the reverse strand, counting down.
TTACTTTTACGTCCTGCGACCGCAGAACATCCTGCAAAATAACGGTTACATCGCGCTGGCATCGCTCCGCGAGATTATCGGCGCGGCGCGGCGTCGCGACATCGTCCGTGCTTCCTGTTCGCTTAGCCGCAGGCTTTTACCGAACGTACGTAATCGCATTTTCCTCGGTTATGATCCAAGTCACGGGGGAAGAGAAAGAGGGAGAGCACGTCCGTAAACCTTTTTTTCGTTCCCTTTCTCTCCCGTTCTCGCCGCTCCTCTTCCCAGCATTCCACGACGACGCACGCCGCGAGTGGCTCGCGTCATGTGACACGTGTCCAACGGGCGAAGGCGCATAATGCACGTGTCGCACGCACGATGCGTAGCGGCTGCACCGGCATGTGACGGTCGCCGCCGTACATCGCGTCATCTCGCACCGGCGCAGCGGCGGGCTGCTGCACTTTCTCTTTTCGCGTCGATGATCGCGTAGATGCGGCCGTCTGGCATAGAATCCTCAAACCACACCGTTATCTTTTCCCCCGTGGTGACGCCACGCACTCGTGTGGCGAGATAATTCCGAGGTGCAGCATTAGTCGAACAAAGAGTCCTGAAATTTATGTGCTAGCCCTAAAATGAACCCTCGAAGGATAAAAGTCAAAATACATAAATCAAGATGTATTAAAAAGCGCGTGTCACAGCTAAAGTCACAGCTAAGGGAAATATAACATGATATATGCGTAATGAATGAAAAGATATATAGGACGTTCTAAATTCTTTTATATTTCATGCACTTTTTAAAACTTTAGATTAATTTTGCTCACTCTCTCTCTCATTTTTTCCTCCCCATTTTATTTCCTTTTTGCATTGCATCTCTCACATCTCATTTCATTCTCATGTCATTTTAATTTTATTTTTATTTTCTTTTCTTTTGTTCTTTCGCGGTTATTTTATTTATTCTTTTTTTTTTTCATTCACTTTAATTTTTTCTCTCAACGCACGTGTGTTCTTAGCTTAGAGGGCTTGCCCTAGGACAGTAATAAACGCACAATCGATCGATCAATCTCTATCTTTTTCCTCTATCTAAATAAAATTTTGTATTCAATTTTTAGTAACATGAATTTGATTTCAAATCGACCGTTACAATTGATCGCGGGTAAAAGGAAATGCAACCTTTGCAGCCTTTTAAACGAGAATGAAAATGGCCAGCGCTTGCGGTTCCTTTAATAGCCGCCATAGTGATACGGTTGAACAGTTATTAAAGCGTCATGACAGTCGATTGAAATTGTTGCCAGAGTCATGCTCGTCGAAATTATTACGGAGTACTTTAGCGCGTCTCTTTCCGCGGTCATCTATGCCAGTAACTATAGTTATCTTATCCCGGAATTATCCAACACAGCTGGTACAGCGATATAGCTATATGTACGAGTACATATATAGATTGGTTGTGGAAATGGTTCAGAGTAAACTCTATTATAGGTAGTTTCCATATGGAGACATATCTCTTTTTTTTTTTTTTTTCTTACGTGGCTCAAGTTCATTCGTGTCACTACGTCAGATCGATCCCGAGAGGTTTGTCATCCCATAATTCATTCTTACGTTTCTTTGTACACGTTCGGTCTTTGAGAAATAAATATCTTCTTCGACGTAACGTCCAACGAGAAGGCGGAAACGGCGCTGTCTAAAATGCAAATTTGAAGAAACGCGATTATTAAGCTACGGATCGAGTCGGATATTCGTCGAGTAAATCTCGCCGACGTCGGGGAGTAATCCCGAGGTCAATCTACTAAGGCTTTCCGCGAAGTGTATTAGGAACGATAGACGCGATATAGAAGGGGCAAACTCTCTCGGATCTTGCTCCGTGAATTCGGTTGCGCGAAGGCTCGCGTGCCTATATATCCGAAGTTCTTCACGAGAGCACTCGAATTAGATCGGCACGCTCTGCAGTGCAAACTCCACTCCTGCGAGATACTCTTCACAATGGGATGGCTTAGAGGGCAACTGATCCCGCGGCTTAAAACGGAGTATCCTTTCGCGATACTAATCGCCTCGCCGTTACCAAACTTTCGCGCATCCCGTGAAACGTTCGTACGCGATGCACTCCTTCATTTAGATAGAAAATAAAAATGTTTGTATATACAGCAACACAGAGGGAAGGGTTTTATTTTGCAATTTAGGTTGGGATCGCCTAAAAATTTATTTAGGTCTCTGTTGGATCGGAACTTCGTTCCAAATTAATTCCAAAGTTACGTTCGGCACAATTTTTTTTGTTTGTTTCGAGCACGCGACCTGTCGCTCACACTCTGCTCCGCATCGGTTTGGATGCAGCGAGATAATTGCAGTTCGCGCGAGTGCCTCTGTCGAAACGATCGGTGGCGGGATGAGAGATCGATGGACGAGGAGATGGAAGCGCGAAGGGAGGAGAAAAATACAAAAAAATAATACAAATAAAAATGGATTTTACAGCGTGCAGTTTTCATCTTTGAGATTCACCGCCTGTTGGCAATGGGTGGGTGGATGGGTGGATGGGTGGATGGGTGGATGGGTGTGTTGCATCCGCGTCGCGCTCTGGAAAGCCAAGGGCTCGGTATCTAGATAAGAGGACAATCGTTGTTAGGTTTGGCAATGCAGCCAACCCAGTTCGATGTGAGTTCGGGCGGATATCGCGAAATGAAGGAAAATGAAAAGAAGAATAAAGTGACTATGAAGAGATGGAAGGAGGAAGAGAGAGAGAGAGAGAGAGGCAGGGAGGAAGGCGGAAAAAGAGCATGAGAACGGAACGATGAAAAGGAGATACAGGAAGGAAGGACGGACGTGCTGTCAAGGCTGAAGAGAGAAAAGGCGCTGGAGATACAAAGAACGCGAGAGGCGAAAAGAAGAGAGAGACGAATAGACGGAGGAGAAGAGAGGAATGTGCCGGGCACGTGGATGAGAGGCGAAGAGAGGAAGAACGGTTCGACGAAAGGGAGAGAGGAGAATCGAGGGTTGGTGGCGGTGGCCCAGACCCGGTCGATACGACCACTACCATCAACTACCACTTCTACCACGACGAGCACGAGGCAGGACAGAGCGCGGAACTTCGTTCCTCGCTCGCGAATGTACCGATACACGGCGGAATCTCTTCCTGCTTTTTTTTTTCGAACTTATAACGTGCCTTTCTTTCTCTTTCTTTCACTTCCTCTCTCCCGTCATCTGGCCGCGTATTCATCTCCGGACATTTTTTCACCCCTCGCTCTCGACGATCCGCCATTTTGAGAGGGAACGTGCTCCCATCCCCCTTCAGTGAGTCGATTTCCTCACAATGACTTTAGCACGTACTTACTGTCTTTCTTCAGATTATCTCAAGCAAGTCTGGCCATAGTTTTAATTTCATATCATGTAATATAACATTGTAATTATATCTGTTAGATGTATCTGTGCGATTATATGAAATGAGACAGGAAGGAATCGCATTATACGAGAAAGATGAAAATGTAGGGAAAAAAAATAAAAAAAATTCTCGACGTTACTTTTCACTGGTTTTCATAAGATTAGATACATTTTTTAATTCTTTTTTACAATTTAGGAAGAAAAGAGAAATGAATGAAAACGCAAATAGAGATAGAAATCTATTATTGTGATATAAGTTATTGATGACATCTCACGCACATACTCACGTCGTATTTTCTTTGTGATTGCAGTTATTCTCTTGGACACGACAACGGAGGAGAAACTCGACTGGACAAGATACCCGTTCGGGCCTCAAGCTAACACTCCTGGCGTAAGTACATTGAAAAATTTCCACTGCGCGCATAGAAGGCGTTAAGCTCTTTTTAAAATGTCGGCGAAAAAAAAAATTTCTCTTCGATGCGAAAGAAAACTGTGCGTTCCGATAGCCCCGCTGATCCTCCTCGACTCCTCACGCGATAAAAAAAAAAGCGTCGAGAATCCGAAAGTAAAATCAGATTCGCCCCCTCCTTCGATGGGAAGACGAAACAATTTCTTAAATATCGCGAATTTCCATGGAAATATTTGACGTGCCAACAGCAACACGGGGAAATTCCCGTCGACGTAGGAATTCCGCTCGCTCGCTCGCGCGCACGCTCGGCATCCTTTTCCGTGCGCGGCCAAAGGAAAATATTAAAAATGTCTCAAACATAAATTAATACTCTCTCGCGGGGCCGTTGCACGCTGCGATTCAGGGGAGCTCTCTTTCTCTTTCTCTCCTCCGGCGATCGTATAACAAAGGGGTGCCTAGATGGAAAAAAATTCCAGGACTTCCCGACATTTTCTTCTCTCTGTATTTTTTATTCTCCCCCTCACGGAGAGGAGAAATCTTTTGGAACTCGACTGGCCGGGTTCCGGTGGTACCAGAAGCACTTTATAGTCTCTCGGTACGCGCGCGGCACATACGTGGGCTCCCGCTGGCCGATGCGCTCACTCGGCGCCATGTTTGTTTTTCAGTTGTTAAGCGCGCAGCGGGCCGCCAGACAGGTTTAAATCAGCCTCCACCTCTCTCCGTTTCGCCTCTTCCTCCTCTTCTTCTGCCGATTCTCTCCTCCAGCACCATCCGCCACCTCCCGTCACCTCCCTCGCGCTCCACAGCCGGACCGCTCGGTCCGTGAGTCAGTCCGACCGGGTAACAAATTGCTTTTTGTTTGAACGGACAAATTAGTGATACGACCGCGCCGGCACGGCAGAGGTGCCGGCCGAAAAGAGCGGGCGAGAGAAAGGGGAAACAGGAGAGGCACGCGGTGTTTATTTAAACATCGTAGGCACCATGAGTGCAGTTTCGCGCACGGGGGACATCCTCCTCCGTGACCTTACGTGGGTGTCGACCGGGTATCTCGCGTCCGAGGTTTCGGCTCGATCACGACGAGAAACTGGTGGCTTCGATTCTTCTGGCGACTCGACCGATTCGTCGAACGTCTCGCAACTTAGGCTAACACCGAGGCGAATCGGATCAATTTTTTTCACAGATAAAAAATAATAAAGAAATAATTATGTGTTGTGTTTTACTATAAATTCTTAATCTTTACATAATCTTTGGCTTGAGTTTTATGTACTAAAATAATACATAAACATGATATTTCTTATTGCACAATGAAAAAGTCAAGAAAAGGAAATTGTCTGATTTATCCCAACATTGGAGGCGAAGTGGATCACCAGTTAAAAAAAAAATAAACATATATAGATGAATAAATTCTTTCTAAAATTTCTTCGTGTACTCACGATCTCTGCGTTTGTATCATGAACTGACACTGAATCACATACAATATAAAATTGTTGTCTATTGTTTCCGCAGCGACTGCAGCAGAGGGAGTGCATCTGAAATAACTAGCATAATAAAACCTAATGATAACTGTCTCGAAACTTATAATTATCCGATTCGCCTCGGTATAATACCTTATTGTCATTTTTGTTAAACTTTCATTATATCCTTCTATCTTTTTCTAACTTTTTATTCTATGTTAATCTTTATTCGATACTTTAGTACACTGAGAGAAATCGTTTGTTGAAATAGTGATCAAATGAATTTTATAGTTAGTGGTACCAAAAACTTAGTTACATTTAACAAAACTTTTTGTAATTTGTTGTATGAAAATAATTATTTGGTTAAGGCTACAAATTGTTTGGTCAAAACAACTATATATTTAGTATCACTATAAAATTCATTTGATCACTATTCAACCAAACTTTGGTTGATTTCACCAAACATTTCTCTCAGTGTAATATTCGTACAGGCTATCACTGTTTAACGGAAGAGGTAGTCTCTTTTTAAGAGGATTCAGCAACACTTTTTAGCACGTCATTAGATCTTAGAAACTCTTACCATCGCTATAAGCTTTTCTATTTTTTATTTGTGTTTGCTCAATCAAAAAGTCTTCTCTTTTTTGCCCTCGATCGTTTCACGATCGAGTGCGACGGGTACACGCGTGCTCGTCCTCCTTTTTTTTCCTCTCCTTTCTCTCGCAACGTCGATCGTTAGTGTCGCAGCGCTAATCGGCCAGCGTAACGCTCTGTTTGAAAAGGTTCTTTGAGGCTGCTGTTGATTTTTCTGGGTGCTAAACGTTCGACGCGCCTCCTCCCCCCCGTGGACGAAACGGACCGAAGAGGGATGGCCGCGCCGGCGGACCACGCACGGGAGTCTAATTTTTTTTTTTTCGGGAATGACCCGAAAAAGAACGCTCTCGCTGCTCGCTTCGTCCTCCGTGAACCACTCGAGTTCACTTTGCACCTCCCATTCCATCTCTCCCGTCGGAAGTGCTACGTCCAAATACGCATTCTCTCTTCCTCTCTCTCTTTCTGTCTCTTTTACTCTTTCGTGGACTCTCGAGCGCACGTGCTCCTCGTAAAAACGGCCGCGATATTAGTTACACCTACGAGCCTTTAAAGTTCCTCCCAAAAGTCCAAAGGTTCGTATTCTCGACGCACTTTCGGCGTCAAGTGTTGGTGTCCGTACGACTTTCGTCGCCTATTGACACTGTGAACGTCTTCTTCACATTGGGCAAATAAAACTCGGAGCGGATGACCGTTTAGTCGTTAAAACGTGCGTTAATACGAGCCACAGTTTCAAATCGATTTTTCAAACGTTTCGCTCTTCCGAATTCTGCTTATCGGCGATCTGCCTCACTCAATCCTGACAAGACGCCCGCTCGGAATTCCACGTCTTACACGTTCCGCAGATCGATCGGACGGGCGACAAGATTTGTCCATTGCCTGACGGTCGTGGACGATGTTCGATTTCCCTGGTCGAGGAATTCACGTTTCACGTGGTTCTCCGCGCTTCACGAAGAATGCGCGTCGACGCTTATATACGCGCAAACTAAAGTGGGGAATCCTCTTAGGTCAGTCCGGACTGATCCGCATCCCCGGAGGGATCCATTCCGAAGGAAGTCGCATCGCCCGAAAGCAAGATTGATAAAAACGAGAATGTTCCCACGACTCTCGCCCCGTAATCAGTTTTCTCGGGCAGAGAGATTAGCGCGCCCCTCTCACGCACACGCCATTACCTTCGATCATACGTGACAGGAAATTTATTTCCGAGGATGAATAATTTTCCCGGGAAGATCCGGATCCAATTAACCGCACATCGTGTATCCAAAACTCACCCTCACCGTACGTAGCAGAACGGCAACGTTCTCGCGCGGTGCGAGGAGCGAGGGAGAGTGCGAAATTATTTCCAGTTGAACACACTTTAGTTTTTTAACAAATGCATCCATCATTTAAGAGACATTCAGGCATCTTCATAACTCTTAACTGAGCGCAGAGATCAAAGGCTTGTTTTTAATGGCACGTAAGTGAAGACGATCGCGATCATGCACAGAAAAAAATGAGTATCAAATCAACAATTCATATATAAGCAAGAATATAAAATCTTCTTGGAAGAATTTGATAATCTTAATCAGACATAATTTGCTTACGTGAAGAGAAAAATTTTCTCCATGTAAGCAAATTATGTCTGTTTAAGATTATAAATTCTTTCAAGAAGATTTTATATTTTTGCTTATATATGAAACAAAGAATTGTTGATTTGATATTAACCTGTTGAGGTCACACTTCCAAATAATAACATAACGGTCACATGGGGTCCACTGGACCCCCTGCACAAAATCAGTCGCCATTTGCCAGCTTTTTGATATTTCGTCGCAAAAATTTTACTGGACATACTGGACTTGAGGTCTGTTCTTTATCATCCAATAATTTTTTTGTTTTAATTAGAATTTAACATAATGAAAAAATTCAAATAAAAAAAATAGCAAAATTTGAATTTTTTACAAAAATATTCATAAAATTTTTAATTTTTAAGATAATTCAATAAAAATTTAGGGGTGTATTCTCAAGACAGTATACTTTCAGATAAAAATTAGTTTCATAGAAGGTTTTGAAAAAAGTACATTTATTTTGAAGTTTGAAGTGCATCAATTTTAACAAAAATCAAAGAGATGAGTTATAAGACACAAAACAGGATAAATACATTTTTTTTTCTTAAAAAAATATTGAATTTTATTTATAAAAGTTAGCGTGGGGTCTTTTGGACCCCTAGTGACCGTAACGGGTTAATTTTTTTTCTATGTGTACTTTGTCGATTCTCTTCCGTCGTATTAATCACTCTTTTCCGATCGGCATTAATATCCCAAACACGATAAACACGCGCCCTTACAAATGATAACGGGAAGGTGATTTAGGACGGTTATTAATAATACACAAGTAAACGGAATTAGAACTCAGAGTATTTGGACAAGCCAGCAGAGGGAGGACAACGCTCCGAGCGAAAAGACGCTTTGATGCTGGCGGCGAGGGTCAAAACTCGCATAAAGGGTCGAAGAGATGCTATGTTTTATCATCGTATTATATATTCCATCTCGGTGCCCTACCGACCACGACAACTTCCGATGATGAAAGATGCCGGGGAAACGTACTCCGCTGGAATTAATTATGCGTCCTTCTTGTTGACCCCGTAGCTTACTCTTCACATTGATTTAAATCCTGTTCCAAGCTTATAACTCGATTTTTAATACGAACTAGAAAGGGAGAAAGAAAGAATTTTTGAATATCTTGTAATTTTGACTTTGTAGAAAATCGCATTAACTATTATTCTCCTTAAGCTTCAAAAAGTACATAAAACTTATCGAATTTACCATATCGAAATATCGATAAGTAGGATCTTAAGAAAAATAGAGCGAAAGAAGAAATCGGGAAACTTTCCGTTGAAATTCCGAGCCACTTAGGAAAGACTAACGACGACGCTCTTTGATTTCGTTCTCGCCACTTTACTTCAAGCTAATTTCCATGCTTAAGAAGTCGTAATCCGATCATGACTGTCGAAATGAAGAAGTTTCGCTCACCCTTTGAGAATATCGACTTGCACTTGGCTGAAATTCGATAAAGTCGTGCGACTCGAGAATTCAACTCGGGATGGAGAAACATTCCCCGGTCTGGCTGTTTCCATAGCAAGCGGCGCGCGTTTCGATATCTTTCGATATTTCCGCGGGGGGTCAATCGTCGAGTCGGATTTCTCTACCCGTAACGACTGTGAAATCGGATAGATTTTCGTCTCGCGCGCTTCGTCGAAATTTATTCTATGAATAGGAAAACGGGATACGATGCGATCGCGCGCGCACACGCTTTAATGGGAAGGCGAGAAACACACAGAGGCCATTGGTCCATTGAGAGTAACGGTCTCTTCCTTCCACGAGCGTCCGTCGATCGTAGTCGAAGGCGAATGCTGGTGGCTCTCCCCGCCGGGAGATCTCGCCGTTCTTTTTATCCAAAAAAATTTATCATCGTTCTGCTGCGAGCCGAGCTCATTTCCTAATGCCACCATCGATTGCAAGAGAGAATGAGAGAGACAGAGGGAAGAGTCGACATTTAGAAAGTCTAATAAACAAGAATGGAACAAATTTAGGGAAATACTGATCTGTGTGTACTTTCATGTGTAATGTCTCATTAAAAGTAAATTATTGAAGAGCCGAAGGCGTGTACAAATATCGTCGAAGAACACCGTGGACACCGGGGGAAAATCCACTGGTAATAGGTCCCAAATAGGTGCGCCGAAAGATTTATCTCTACGAAGATAGAAAGGACCGATAGTCTTAATTCCAGACTTAATTCCCGACGATCTTTAGATTCTCGGATCGATTGTAATTCGGAAATTGCCGAGGTCTCGGTACTCTCGATCGGGAAAAATCTACTGCAAATCGACAATAGAATTTGTGCGCCTAAAATAAAATCGTCTACAATTTCGAATTGTCGAATGACAACTTGCGATTACATATACATACGTTATATAGCAATCTACGTAGCGAGAACGAACGCAAACGATACAGAGAGTTCAGTGAACCTCACGGCGAAACTTTTATAATATAATACAATAATAATGGCGATGCCCAACTTTCGATGAACAGCAATCCACTTTCGTCCAAAGTATTCGGGAACTTATCTGCCGAAAAAAAGAACACCCTCTCGCCGTCCCGCTTCCATTGGATGGTAGCCGGGTTTCAGTCTGCAGCTGATGAAACGTGGCTGATCGCGGTCGCAGTTCCGACGAAAAGACCTGCCCGCCACGGTTCGCACGTGGCACTCAGGCTTCTATCTGACCGTTTCATCTTCCGCTTCCTTCATCTTCATCCATCCTCGTCTTTCACCCCTTCTCTCGTCGTCTTCCTCTCCGGTAGCCGTCTCTTCTACCGTTCTTCTTTTATCTCTCCTCTTACCGCCTCTTGTACCATCGGCTCCCCTTTCTCTCTCTTCCTCACCGTGGCTCAGGCTATTTAACCGCGCCCGTATCTGCATCTAAATGCGCTCCCCGAATGCGAAATTCACATAGTGATATGCGGACTCGGGTAACCGGTGTCTCCTTCGGGGACTCAGAAAATCGCCTTCGCAGAACGCGACACGATGCCCGCGAGAATGTAATCACCGTCGATGAGAACGTAACGTACGCGCAGCGTAATTCTATGAGACTCCGAAGCAATTTGTTTTTCCAATCTGTTTTTTTTTTTCGAGCAACACTTTTTGACGCTACAAAAATCGATAGAGCAGGCATTAGGCACGTTGTACACGCATATCTGTACTTTATATCTTGTAGACAACTAAATATGTGTGTACGCGGAAAGAAGGAACATGTGCAAGCACGCGGTCGAGTGCGTGTGGAAGAGCGCGTATAAAAGTCAACGCACAGCTGCGAGCATTCCACGGACGTCGAGTGGCAATAATAAATATCGGGTTACTTTTCGGGCCGTATCTGGAATAGACTAACTGACTATTAGCTAAATATTTATTAGCTAGATAAGCACACCTGATTTATTTCCCCTTCGGCCCCGGCTTGTTGTGAAAAGCCGTCGACCGCGCCCCGTATCGACATTACGACCCGTCTATGGGTATTTAAAAAAAAAAAATAAAAAACGTCTTCATCTTCTGCCGGTGTGGCACGATTCACGGGACAGATTAACGACACGCGGGATTGATTATTTAAAACCGTCTTATCGGTGACGCCACCTATCCGGATTCTTATTAGGCCCCTTTCGCCTAACCGCTTCTTCTTCCATCGCCCGTTTATATCTGATCGCGATTAGAAAGGAGGCAGAGTTCTCCCGTGTCGGCCGAACTTATCATCTCGGGCGGAAATTTAAGACACACTTGCCGCACGTATATCTCCCTCTTCCCACTTAGATTGCATACCCTGTGCGTTTCGTAGCGGGGAATGCGCGTGCACCGTGATTTCGTCAATCGAGACCTCGATTTCGCGCTAGTGCAATCGCATTTCCGTTTCTTCCGAGTAGACGTGCCTCGATATGTGTTCCCTTTCACCTCGATTTATCGTCTCATGTCGCCATTGTGCGAGTGATAACGAAGAAAGCGGTCGAACGTCTTACGATAGGTGATTTGTCCTTCTTCGATGAATCATCTCTTTTATCAATAAAGCTATGCGCGTTGATAGTATCATATTTCTGATACCGTATTCCAAGTAAAGAGAAGCCGTACCATTATACAAGATCGAAATTTCGTATTAGCGATTCCGTACACAGAAAAAAATGATTTTTTTTTTTTTAATTAAATTTTATTGTATGCAAACAAATTTATTTGGAGTGGTCCAAACTCCAAACAAGCCAATGTTTGAATCAATAAGTAAATACACTAAAAGTATTATTTTTGTCAAATAATATACGTTGTTTGAATAAAACAATAACACTTTTGTTCAAACAAATAATGTTTTATATATACACAGTAAAAAATTTTTAACATTTTTGCATGTCCCAGAAAGTCCACTCTAAATTT
>QKQZ01025003.1:0-15079 GCA_003595255.1 Solenopsis fugax | reverse complement strand
CCGCGGGGACGCTCGATGTGGCGGCGAAGACAAGTAACACTCGATTCCACGGTGGTCCTCCAAGAGAACGCTTTGTTTTTTTCCCGCCTACCACATATCTCATTCGTCCCGCCTTGGGGACCTCTCGCTCTTTCTCCCTTTATCTCCCCCGTCCGGATCTGCCAAAAGCGACGTATCAACTCTGAAATTCTCAACGCCCGCGTCATGTAACTCGTGGCACTTGTTTCCCGAACTCCGAACACGATTTGAGAATTTTCGCGAGAAACCGCGTTGTGTCGCCGCGCGAACGTGACGAATGACGCCCGAGGAAATTTCCGAGATGGGAATCCGGGAATCCTACCATCGCGTCGAGGAAGGGAAAAATGTTTATACTCAATGATTCGATAATTCAGCGTGCAACTTTGCGTAACGCGATGATTCTTTTTGCCTATAATATTGCACATTAACATTGACACTGGTCGTAACCGCCTATTACAAGTGCAAAATCAATTCAGTCGCGCGATCAGGCGCGCACATTATATCGAAGTAAGAAGTGCTCGGAGTATATAGTAGACGGCAAAACGAGCGGGTTACGAAATAGCGAATTAACAGCTCGTGCATTAAATGATACGTCCTCGACAACAACATAATACGTCTTCATTAAGAGCCGATCGTTCAGCTCGCGTGGCATAAAAGAGTTCCGAGAGGAGGTGGTTACAACCCACCAGGACGACTTTTTCCGCCGGTCGACGGCGTCTCTCCCTCGCCTCCTCCCTCCGCGGTGCTCCCCCCCCCGTCTCACACCTCCGCCTCGTCGACCGCGCACCATCAATCCAGCAAGAAAATTGAATGTCGGCGTCGATTCCTCATTCGAGGCTTTTTTTTTTTCGCTCGACCACCGGCACCATTATAAAGTATAATACGGGGACTTGTGAGTGTTTCCCAGATTATCGTCGCCTGCACGACGCGATACCCTACGCCTCGCGTGTCAATTAGCCACGGTATATGAGGTTACAAAGTATGCCGGGTCTTTGCACCGCGCACACTAGCCAGCCGTCGAGTCGAGTCATAAGAGCCGCGAGATCGTTTCCGATCGTTAGGTAAAGCCACCACAGCTGATCCCCCCTCAGGGACGGATATATATGCATATGAAGTCTTTCGCTCTTTGCTACATTTCACACTCACCTTCGCATTACCTTCGATTCAGAGTCTCACCGATTCTTTTTCGTAAATTTATTTTAGAAAAATCGACTACGGATCACCCACCCAGAGATCTTGTCGATACGTTTTATCTATATTTTAAAGCGAGCGGAATGTGAACACGTTTTTCTATACATCCACGTTCGATGTATAACGAGAAAACGATTTTCGATGCTAGCACAACGCGCAAACGTGGAGCAAACTCGCTTCTGTGTTCATCGAAAAAGAGAGGGAGAGAGGGGGGGAGAGAGAGAGAGAGAGAGCTTTCATCTCCTCAGCAGCAGACCGAGCACGAGAGGCAGTAAATCTCGTAGATCAAGCTCCTCCGGTTTTTTTTTTTCAACGCCGCCGTACTCAATCCGTAGCAGATCCGTGATTGCATGACGCATAAATTACTTAACTACGTGCGCAACCGATTACCGGTTACATGCTCGCGAGGCAACGCTTACAGTTTTAGAGCCGCGGCGGTTTCTGCCGTCCCCGCCTCGGTCGGGGCGATTAATCCTCTCGTCATTCATCTTGCTTGCCCCCACAAAAACAAAGCCTCCGACGCCGTGCCGTGATGTACACCGTGCGCTGCAGTAATGGTCTTAGAAAATCTCGCATCGATCTCACGGTGAAGCAATCAGCGCTCTTTAAGGCACCTAATTCGCTCATCGCGGTCGCGGCGTCGCGCTCGCTCGCTCGCTCGCTCACTCGCCGCGGGCTGTCGAGAGTACGTGTGAAAGTTAGGTAGCTATAATCGTTCCGACGATCAATGTCTTAATAACACCCGTCGAGTTTCCATTTGCTCCAAAGTACACACATCTCGCGCGGGTAACAACGGTTAATCATACCAACGTGGCGTTACGCAGTGTCGTCGCTTATTAACTTTATCAGTTCGCAACTAGAACGGCAATTATCACGCGGTCAACTCGGAAATTGAGGAATAGCGTTGCTCGCGCTTCTGCTCCGCGTACGATTATAGAATTTAAATTCTATCGATATCGTGTATCGCCATGATATAATCGTACCTCGTACTGTTATAAATAACAAATTAATATGAGTCATCAAAAACGCATCGCTGGATTAAATACGAAACCGGTTTCGTAAGCCTCTCTCCGCCGTGCCTCTAAATGATGTCTGTTTTAAGAATGCATCCCGAGGTATCGCTTTCAATGCGCTGCGTCGGAAATGCGTAACCTCCACTGCTGTGGTCCAGCATCGCCTCTATGGTAGCGTTCTTAAAAGGCAGTAAATCATTGCCGCTTCGCCTTCCTTTTTATCCGCCACCGAGCCCGCTGATTGTGCCATACATAAAATTACGATAAATTTAGCGGGTTTCTCGTACTGTCGTGACCCGCGGCGGTCAATTGTCTCGGGATGCTAATAGTACCCGCGGCAATCTTGGTGGGTGGTGCCACTGCGATTGTCAACCGAAAATCATCGGTTATACTTGAATATCTTGGTACGATATATTCAGAAATTCAGGTACGATTATAATTCAGATGAATCTTGTAATCCAGCATCAGTGTTTAAAAATGTTACATTTTATATTTTCGATACTTGGATGTAAATGTGTGTTAACAGAACAAAATTTTTATTTTTATATTTTCAAGCTAGAAAAATTACAATATATTTCTCAATTTCTTAGACTCATCAGCTCACGACTATTTTTTTATAATTCCGCATATTTTACCATTATTACTATACTTCGTTACTGTACTGTTTATTGAGAATTATTAATTTAAACTGTTATAATTAACTAAAAAGATTTTATATATATATATATATATACATAACGCTGTTTGATCAGATTACGATGACGAAATGAAATATTCAGTATACGATTGCTAGACTTTGTAATTGAGAATTTATCTACTTCAGAGCCTTATATAAATACTCAGAAATATATGTATTCAAGGCTGCCGCGACGGATGATCGTCACTAATGGCAAACTGGTTTAAAATCTAGTTACGCAGATAATAATCAGCCATGGTCCGTAACCCGTTCAAAACATCGGGAAGTGTAACAACGAGCTGAAGCCCAATATATCCTGCTCTCTCTTTTATTGGAAAAATAGTTTGATTAATATACCGACTGTCATAGATACCTGTAAACGGCGATCGGAATCAGTCGCGATACATAATCTGAATTCTTAACGACTCTCATAGATTATTAGCTGTAGAAGCGTGCGTGTACTTTTTATTTGCACGGAGAGCTATGGTCGATAATTATCATGCATTAGACGCTACACAAATCACTATGCGGAATGAGTTACGGCGATATAATTTCGCGTAATACCATATTAATAAGTAAGCGCGATTAATATATTCCTGTTTGCACGAACTGTTAATTCTAGATACCCGGCGGCGGACACGTGTACGTAACACATGCGCATACACATGTTGACTGTGTAAATTTTTAATGACACGTAACAATGTTATCGATAACGTGCCGTTAATGTGCAATCAATACGCACATAATGCTTAATAGATTACACAAAGCCACACGTTAACCTATCAATGGCCTTTAAACGCTAACATTTCCCCCCAATATTCCGCTCCAACTAACACACGCCGATCATTTTCGATCAACATGTCGGAACATGAGTCGGCTATGATGACTAGAGATTACGTACTGTTTCATTTTCGTTACATTTATTTTTGGGATAAGGTCGCTAGATAATCAGTTGAATAAACGATGAGTTCATCGATGTCCCCGTTACGATAATTCTTCGCTAATATATTGCCTCGTCGCGTTGCGTCGCGTCGTTCCTGTGAGAATTTCGATGAGCGGACACGATCGACCATTGCGGGAATCACGCAACGTGGCCGTCTATCGACTCCAAATTTGTCAAAGAATGTGTCATTAGAGACCGGCGCGCTGATGCCGAGCCGCCACCCTGTCTATATGGAGGGTGGCGCGTGAGCGACGGAGAGTCGTTAATGCTGCACGATGCTGTTTTGACGGTGTGCAACAAAAGCCGAGCCCAGGGCCCGCGTTCAGATAAATGACCGTGGATCCAAGAACAAATGACAGTGGCCGTCCGACGTGAACGCGGCTCTTTTGTGAACGCGCCTCATTACCGGCCGTCCGAAATTTTTCACATCCGCACGTCCTGACGGCGGCGAGTTACGGAAGAATTAATCGTCACTCGCGCGCATACACGTACAACAAGTACACATGTACATAGACGCATCTTGAGATTACGATGGCACCAATTTTCCTTCCTCCCGACCAGGTGTGTCTCGCCAAAAATTCAATGGCGCACTTTGAGCCATTTTACATGGCGCGAGGTCGGAAACACTGTAATCTCTCGATAGCTGGATCAACGAGAAAATGGCGCCAACATCTTAGCACTTAATCAAATTAAAAGAAGCTTATTGAACGAGACCATATGGTGGTGTGCGATGAGGAATCATCGAGGGGCGCATGATGTCGCACAACTGTGCTACTACGCTTGAATTTCTAAGAATCGTAATCCACTCTACAGATTTTTCCGTATTCTCCACACTTTCGTTTAATGTCTACTTCAATCGCGCGCATTAGAAAAAAAATAAAATGTTAAAACACGACGAAGCGGTGTGAGCATGGCACGCTCGACTTGCGGAGCACAAGGAGCAGTTTGCAGTCGTCGTTAATAATCGGAGTCGGTCCCTCCGACCTTTCCTCTTTCGTTGCTCCCTTTCCCTCGCAAACGAGACGAGCTGAGAAATCTCAGAGGCCAGCATGTTGCGACACTCGCGGACGTAGACGCACGAGATGGGGCACACGCGCCGCTCTCGCAAGGCAAATAAGCGTCAAATGAAGCGCGCTTAAAGATCAAACGAGCGAGCAAACACGAAACAAGTGACGCGGGGCGTTAACGTGTCCCCGTTGTAAAAACACACCGTCGCTACCGCGTGTAATGCTGTGCTTTGCCTACGGGATTACCATTTGCGCTAATCCAACCCCGCGCCGTGGCTGAAGCATCAAGGAATACAAATATAACCTGGGATCTACGTGGGGCACAGCGTGGGTGGGGTGTGTGATCGAGTAAGAGGATAGTTTTAAGCTGTAAGCGCCGCGCCGGAGCGACGCGCTCTCGTCACACACGCTCGCGACTCCGACTAATAAAAAGCGGTCTTATGGCTAACGCTAATTGATAAACACGCGTAGACAAGTAAAATAAAAATAGAGATACTACATGCCGAAATGGAATGTAAACGCCGCGGACAACGTTTACAATTTGATGTAGACGATTATCTTCTAATGATACGTTTCTCTCATTACACGAATTATTGGCATCATCTCATTGAGACAGTAATTGATACATTTTACATAAATCTGTTTATATTTTTATAACAAATATTTAATTTTGAGGAACTCGTTCCGAGTTCCAGATTTCTTCGATCATAAATATACTCTCATCATCCACTCACTTGTCAGCAAGCTGCAGATTGCTCACGTGTGCGCTAATTGCCGGAGATATTGTAATCCCGTGCACTTTAAATATATTAACGGTAACACCGGCTGAAAGTTATTCCGTATCGAATCGGGGCACGGCCCACGTGATTAATGTTAATCGTATGCCAATCAGGGACCGATGATCGACGCGGTTGCCGGCGCAGCTAGTCGCCGAGTCATCACAAACAAAGATGGCCGCGATGGTGGACGACGTACGGCGACGTCGAGTGCCGTATTTGTAAAACAAAGAACGTTAGAAGAGGTATAGACACACAGAACCGACGGTTCGCGCGCATTTACATAAATATGTGCGGTTTCTGTAGATTCATCCATCGCGCCCCCGCGGTCATTCTCACTCCCTCCCTCCCTCTCGCGTGAATTGGTCCTTCGCCACGTGATTAACTTGTCACGAAACATTGTAGTCACGTCCCGGGCTATTTATTAGCCGGATAAGAATCGACCGCGCGCAGCGAGTCGTGCTCTTCGGTTTCGATTCGCGGTGACGACGTGGTTCTTCCGCCGTCAAGGTGAGACGACCAAGTCGCCACCCCGACGATGTATCCTCGATATCTTGATCGATATATTAACGCCGTGGTATAAATTCGTCGGGGCGAAATGAACTTGCGCTCGTCGTTTCGTCTCGAAGCGTAATCGAAAATTTGTACCTGCATAATCGACGTCGCTCGCGTCTTCGTACTAATATTTTATGCATATATGTTCTCACCGCTCGCGAAAATCTCTATGCAAAGTACGCCGGCACATCGCACGCAACATCAGTGTGACGCTGATGAAACCGTAATTTCATCGCGCTGTTTAATCAGAATTTCCGGCGAGGGTATCGCGGGGAGTCCGATCTTCCGCAAAGCACCTACCTACCCTCGTAGAAAAAAAAACAGGAGGAAAAAAAAACAATTGGAACACACCGCGGTGGACAGTTGACAAACGAGACAGGGAAGCGCGAGGGGAGAAGCGGGGGATGATCTCTCCGGGGCCCTTCCTTTCCTCATTCCAACGTCCCCACTATGGTGATAAACAATAAGCCCGCCGGTGGCTCGCCAGGAATGATAATTTAAACGATGACTCTCGGCTTCTTCGCATTCAATTACTAAATAATTGACGAAGAGGGTGGCGAACGCCGAGGAGACAAGAAGGGGGACGGGTGACGGGGGAGGGCGGAGGAGGAGAGAACCGCTGCGATTCCCGAGAAGACCGGCGCGGTTTCTTTCTACGGGCCTCCCCTCCCCCCCTTCTCCCTCCCTACACGACACCCTCGGCCATTTCGCAGTCGAGGTGACGAGCGTGACTTATCTCTCGCAAATTATAATCCAATTTGCGATTATCGTCGTGCCATCGTGCCCGTGGTTGCCTTTGGGGCCTCTGCCCCAGGACCCAGATGGGGGCCTCACCTCCGGCTGGTTAGTAAGGCATAATTAACCGCATGGCCGCAAGAGTCGACCCACGTTGCCAACCTTTCCTGCCATCGCGCGCGGTAAAACGCGTAAGAGAACAGTCAATTGCTCGTTTCTCTCTCTCTCTCTCTCTCGCTCTCTCGCTCTCTTCCTCCTCGCGAATCCTAATTATTATATACGTCGCACCGGGCGTATATAAATCTTCGTGCTATGCCGAGTGGCATATTAGGCGACATGCCCCGACCGCTAATGGCCCGGCTATAAGACGGCGATGATGACCGTAATCAAATTTAATAAAGTACTGTATCGAATACTGGCGAGGAAGTGGCTGGCTCGATGGCAGCGTGAGATTGCGATTGGCCGTAATGGTATATCCGGGAACAATGCGTTCTCTGTCGGAAGGACTTCCAAAGGAAGAACGAATTGACTGATTGTGAGAGCATAATGCTACGCAGCTCGGTGTATCTGTTACCGGATGTCAGCGAACAATGTCGTAACGGGAACTCGGGAGCAATGATGAAAACCGAGATCAATCGATAATATTACATGTATCACGTAATTATTTACATCATTTTTGTACTTTGTTGTGTCAGTCCTGTAACTTCTCAGGTCTTTAAATATATATTGTAACGATCGTGCCATATGTCTATATCTGAATAGAGTTGTCACAATCGACAACCGGGCGACGTGATGAATTACACGACTGCGGACATTTCCTCGTCATTTCGCGTATTACGCGCGACCCGATACTTCTTTCGAATTACGCGAACTGAGGTATATACGCGGAATTCCGCGCGGAATCGCGAATGATACGCGACATCAAAGCGGAAAGCTATGCGACGCGTAACCACCGGCAAACGACAGTTGGCTTCGGCTTGGAGTTTCCTGCTTCTCATCACGGGAGATCGTCGGAGAACGACGTGGTTTCTCGACGCGGTGAAATTCGCCGGGCGATGAAAGCCCTCGAAGAATCGAGCTAAAATCGATTTCAAGGAAGTTTTCGAACAAACACCGTATACACACAGAATTTCTCGTGAAGAGCGTATTCTCTTATAAGACGATACGTTAAAAATTTTACTCAAAAATGACTCAAATATTAAATAAAAAAAAAATAAAAAAAGAAGATTGAAAGGAAAGCTCGAACATTTAGGTATAATCTTCAAATTTATAAAATATCCTGCAATTTTGTGCAACTTTATATGCAGATTCAAGCTGTCCATTCCGTATCGCGATTTCTTACATACTTATTAGTATATTTGGCATTTAACGAGGACCCAACAATCCCCGTTAGCGTCGCCGTCGTTTTCGCGAACGGGGCTGCACGCCTGTTAAAACTCGAGACCGCGAAGAAACCGCCGTCTCATTCGTTCTCTTTCAAGGTGCACACGAAGAACGAACGAATGGAAGGGAGAACGGGCGAAACACGCTTCTCGAGATCCGCGTTTCGTTACACCGTCATTATAACCTTTCCAACGGGTCGCTTCTTCTTACATGTGTCCCGAATTATCGGAGGATCATTATCGTGCAAAGAGAAGGTCATTAGTCGAATGGCTTTTTGTCACCGATCCTTCCAGTAGATGTAGGGTAATTGTGCCACATGCAACGCTCCATTCAACTTTAACATAATTTTCTTCTTTTACAAATTTAGATGCGAAAATTGATGATGTGCATTTTGCCGATGAAATAACGTAAACTCACGCATTTCCTTATAAAGTAAATTTTTTTCGTGAAACGATATTTGTGAATATTCGAAGTTTAACACTTTCTACGAAAGCAACGGTACAAAGTAACAGTCGTACATTTTAGATGATACATTTTACACATTTTCGAACCGCGTCATCCTTATGAATACACGAACGAGGGGCAGCGTACCGGTCATTAAGTGGCCGACCGCGGGTCCGAACTGTGGCTTCGACAAAAAGGGCTACTTCCGAAGGCTGCAACGTCACATCCGCCACCGAAAATAGCCGCGGGCCTTTAATTTACGGAGAAAAGCGGGCTTTTTACTGGCGAAGATCCGAGGTCGCGATACAAGCGGTCTCTCTCGCTTGGTCGCAACACAAAAATACGGTGGCCCGTAGTGCTACGCCACCGAAAAATGCACCGCGCACCGTTTGTACTTTGTCTTTGTTCACTCGCGAGTTGCCGTACGGTGTAATTGGAGGGGCCGGCAGAATAACATGCTAAACCAAATTTTATGCTCAACTAGAAAAAGGTAGTAATGAGATTTGATATTTCCCCGGTATTCGAATCTGTCCCTTTAACAGTCATTTCGCCCGTTCAGAATTTGTAAATCGACCATGAAGCCCGTACTTTTGTTTAATACTTATCGTGAAGCTTATAAACGCGCGCGGGCAGAGTCCAACAATCTTTTATTAAATAGAAATGAATTTTTATTATCGACTCACAAGCAATTCCTTGATATTTCAAATTATCATGTTGTAGTTACACTAATGCCGCGTTAATTAATGGTTGATGTGCTTATCAAAGAGCGATATTAATTAGACTAATTAAATATTGTGTTGTAGCGAGATTACAACTATCGCTTAATTCTCGAGACTCGTATGTGCAGCAAATTAGAAGATAGCACGAACGCGCGTATTACCGTAGGACACCTTGTTATACGCGGTATACTTTTCACGGTTTTACCTCGCCTCGTATCACGTTAAGCGTGCCTCGCCTGCTCGAGCCGCGCTCGGACCGTGGAAGTTTCCGTCTTTCCGCGTCGTTACGTTAGCGTATTCGCGTCTCGCGATGCAACATCAATACGGACGTTCTCGCGCACACGGTAACGTTACATCGAGCCATACGTAACTTACGCGAGAGATAAGGCAAGCTCGAAATAAAAATTAGTATAAAAATATATAGCGGTTCTGGCATTTGTCGTTTGCCACTTGTCCAGAGCGCGAAAGACCGCTGCAAAAGTTCTCGATTATCGGATTTCGCGTTGCGCGTGGCGCAGCTCCCGCGCGCCTAATCGCGATTCGCCGCGCTCAACCATCCGTGCAGAAGAATAGCGGAGGTGTCCGGTAACGTGACGGCTTTAAGACTACCAGCAACACGAGCGCGCCGTATAAATCGCCCGATGCCGACGGTCGCCCGACGCGAAGAAAAAGTCCCCATTAATCGATCAACAGGATCGTTCGAAACCGGTTCCCGTATAGTTTTGTCGAATCGGACGTTTTCCTAGCGCCTAAACAGAAATGTCCCGGCCACCTGGCCGTCATCGTCGTCTGTAGCTCGATCGGATTCGGTGCGATGAGATACTTTAGGATCGAAGTTACGAGACTTAAATGACAGTAAACAGCTTAAGTTGAGTAAATCATCAAACTCTTTTATTTGACCAGAAATCTTTTCTGAAACGAAAGGCCTTTGCTCGATTTCCAAAGTGGAAACTAACACAAACTCAATGTAAAATTTTTATGAAATTCCGACTGTTAGTGTGATTAGAAACCCCGGTTGCAGGTTTTTTTTTTAATTTTTTACTCGTACATATCCTTCTAGTATTACAGTAATTTCGAAATAAAAAGTAGTTCTGGGCACACTTCTATTAATCCCGACCCCGGCGATTGCGCACGATCGCGATTCTCTAAGCTGGTTTCTATGTTCACGTTCTACTGGAAAAAAAGTTATTTCATCGTGTTGGCGGAAGGAAGAGTGAAAAAAGATAGCAAGCATTATAGCATCTTGTGATTTTGAAATCGCGCTGCAAATTTTTCACACATATACACAGAAAAAATGATTATCGAATCAACAATTCATTGTTTCATATATAAGCAAGAATATAAAATCTTCTTGGAAGAATTTGATAATCTTGATCAGACATAATTTACTTACATGAAGAAACAAATTTTCTTTATGTTAGCAAATTATGTCTCTTTGAAATTATAAATACGTCCAAGGAGATTTTATATTCTTGCTTATATATGAAATAATGAATTGTTGATTTGATACTAATTTTTTTTGTGTAGGTAGACAAAGAAAATATAAATCAAAATTTTTTTGTTCGAAAACTGGACCGATATTTATTACATATTACTACACGAAAATTCGTAATTAATTATATAGAGTATCAGAGGTCGGGCCAAACTTATATAACGTATTAATGAAGTCAAGCAGCATATGAATAAAGTTCATATAACTTGTGTCCAAAGATACTTTACTGAAAAGTTAGAAACGTTTAAAGATCTTTATCAGTTGTTATAATAATTATAATAATAATAAATGTTAGAGAAATATTCGAAAGAGTTCGATAATCATTAGTTCGAATAGAAGTCTGCATTCTTGCAGAAGAAAGAATTTTTCGAGCATTTATTATAATTATTATAACAGTTGATAAAAAATTTTAAACATTTATAATTTTTTAATAAAGCATTTTCGGACATAAGTTTAGATGAACATTTTTCGTCTACTCGTATTTATACTAGTTTTTCTGTAAAATATAAAACGTATCTAATATTTTAAAATAAAAATATCGCAATATCCATCAGTAATAGTACTATATGTACCAAGATAGACAAATGTAATTTTTACTACTACATTTTATTGACGTAGTGTAATATGGAGACGCGTAGGCGTGCTCGGCTGGCTGTGTTCGCGCACGCACGACCACCGCTCTAATTACAAGCGGAAATGGAAAAGTAACAAATATCCCGGCGATATCGAAACGCTCTGCCTGACCGCTGTACAAAGAACCGCGGGCGCGCGAGCTCGATCGAACGAACGGTTACGCAATGATCGACGCAAATGGCGACGGGTGAGCAGCATTCGTTGCGTACAGAAATGCACAGAAATTCTGATGTCATCATCTCGACGATTGCGCGGCTACCCTTGAAATTAATCGCCGTCGTGTATCCCTTCTCGCGCGGCTGCACAAAAATTCGTACAACCGTCTCAAGTGTCGTAACCGCGTCTCGCTAATTAGCGCTGGGATTATTACGCTGGATGCATTGAGACGTTACGCGAGAATAATGATCGGGATGCAACTGAGTTGCCATAACGTTGCCGTAAGAGTCGTTAGGATTAGCGAACGAAAGAATATGCATACAAAACTTGGACTGAAAATTTATTTCGGTCGTTTTACACGCGACGATAAAGATCAGCTGTAAAATCGGAGCTAGTCACCTTGAAACGGAATCTTATTTTTGAATCGCATCCGGAGCATCGATCCCACACGTGCACTTGCACGATTTCCGTGGTCAAGATGTCATCGATTTGCGAGAGCCGATGCTTCCTGATAAGCTTCTCTTTTTTTAGCGTCGAGGCAAATATTAAACGCATTAGCGGTCGCCACCGCTTCTCGACGATTATTTCGCCGTTTACAACATCGCCGGTGCTTATCGTCCGACAAATCGATATGCGATAGTACATGGTGATATCGAAAAAAAAAGAGATCGCTTTCTAAGCAAGAAAACCGGTTGTACTACTGGCTACATTACAAAGTTATAAAACGCCAACCGGTCCTTAAGAATCGAGATAATACTCACTTAGAGGAAACGTTCTCTCAATCGATTCATCTACGAAGCAATAATAATTCAAGATCTTGGAGTTAAAAATAATCCAAGTCGAACTCTAACGGTAAGAAAATCCAGCACCTCGTTAAGCCTTCGATCCGCCTTCATTATTTCGACCAAAAAAAAAAAAAAGGAAAAAAGAAAAAACGGGCGTGCAGTCGGGTTCGAAAAATCGATGCCGAGCACACTAATTTGCACGGCTGAAAAGCCGCCGGTCGATTAATGTCGCTCGATGTCGTTGCGGACGCGTGACACGCGTGAAGAATATCGCGCCGCACGGTGAGACGTGAAATTAATCGCGACCGGATGCCGGAGATAACGGGTTAATTACCTACCGACGTACCATACAACGTGCGTATCCCGTCGGTTCTTCTTGCGCGGCCGTGTGTCTTTCTTGCGGTTTTCGCTCTCCTTTCACGCGCACACATGCATACACACATACGCGGCGAAGGATATCATCTGCGTGAGCACGAGCGTGCCCGTTCTCCCGACCGACACGTCCGTGTATTCGCGCGTCCACCTATCGAAAACGCGTGCAAAAAGCTGCAACGACTGGCTGCGTCGTCGCGGCACGTGAAATCTGCATGTAATCCCGCTACCGCGTTTCGCAGGTACACCGAGGATCGCGATGGGATGTGAAGATTAATTTCGAAACTTCCACCTATTCACCGTTCGCGGATATCACTTGACCCTCTCGGGTACAAACTTTTTGTACACCGTCATTAAAACGGTTTCCGGGATATGAGTCTCGATAAGACTGTTCTTTAGGTTTTACGAAAGAATTCGGGAACAAAAAAAGAAACAAACAAAACAACTTCACCTGTTTAGCAAACTAGCAAACGTACACTGAGAGAAGAGAGTGGTTGCAATTACCATAATTTAACTATAATTTATAGTGATTTTCGGCGCCAACTATAAATTTATAGTTATTTTAACCAACAAATTATAGCTGCTTGAACAATGAATTATGATCATCGTAACTATAATATTCGTTAATGCAACTATTGTGTATGGTTACACTAAAAGNTGTATGGTTACACTGAAAGAAAAGAATGATTGCAATTACTATAATTTTATTATAATTTATAGTCATTTACGGTGCAGCAAACTATAAAATTATAGTTATTTTAAATAATAGTTATAATAAAAATAAATTATACTTATATATATATACATATATTTTATAACCATGCAAATAATAGCTGCCTGAAAAATTGTCAAAACATATCTTTCACTTGATTTTATCTTCAAGGGAATTTATCTAAAAAATTATTTTATTAGAACATCGGTGAAAGATTTCATAATGTCTTTGCCTTTTATTCCATTCTATGTGTTTTCTTTCTGAGAAATAGAACGCCATCGCGGCCATCTAGTGATGATTTTGTGTACTACACAACCGTGTATTTTTTCTTTCATTTATTTTTAGTTATTATTACCACATATACAGTAAACAAATGTTAAGAAAAATAGTTATATTCACTATAATTGTAGTTGCGTTAACAATATAAAATGGTTATTTCAATTTTCATAGCTGGCAAAACTATACATATAAGGTTATTAGTACTAACAATATAGCAATAATAATTATAAAAATGGACCTCCTAACTATAATTTTTTAACTATGCAATTATAGTCACAAATACCATATACTTTTTTCTCTGTGTATGTAAATATGTAAATGTATTAATAACTGTAAAATAATTCATTCGTAATAACATATCACTCTAAATTATTGCTAAATTATATCATTTATTATTTAGATTGAGTAGATAATTATTCTTAATTATATATCGTTTAGCTTGCTACTTTATAATGAGCATTGTGCATGCTTCATCCTGCGAGCGGTATGAAACTTCACGACAGTGTTAACATAGTTGCTACTCTGTGCGGATCTCGTTGAAGCTAACGATATCGCGCGCGCGCGCGCGCGCGTGTAACAGTGTCGGCTCGTTGCCTTAACAAGGGCTTGGTCATTATCAAAGCTGTAATTAGTTGCCCGTCGTTTGCGCCATGTTCGCCTTAAACGCAATATCGCAGCTTCTTGCCGCCTCCTTTCACCCTGCTCTTTCCTAGACACCGCTACACGCCAGGAATCGATAGACGAGCTGCGCGCTGTTTCGTACGCAGCTCTAGACGATCCGTTATGACACCGTTGTGCCGTTACAACGCAATATGAGAGGACTGTAATAACTATAAATGTACAACAAAAATGGAAAAAAGGTAGACGGTAGACCAATGAAGGCTGTGAGCAAGTTATGCGATCCTTAACAGAGTTTTCTTGGAATCGCAAGTCCGACACCTTCCTGGGGGGTGTGTAATAAGTTTTCAGACGAAACGTTCTCTCAGCCTAAGCGAATTTTATGCTCTGCGTTCATTGAATTAACGTGCCGGATATTGATTCGAAAAATTCGACGAAAATATTACGACTGTTTCTTTACGAATTTATCTATGTACAATAACTTCGTGTTTTTTCCTCTCTTTATGCGTATAAGGGCCTGCGCACAATGGGACAAATATTAAATATTAAATATTAAATATTAAATTTTACAC
>QKQZ01024995.1:0-10800 GCA_003595255.1 Solenopsis fugax | reverse complement strand
GTCCCTCTGTCGCTCGCTTCCTTTGCTTCTCTTTGCGCCACCTCGGCCGAGAGGAAGAGAAGAAACGGGAGGGACACGGAGCGAGACACGAACACGGGCGAACGGGGCGAGGGCGCGCTTTTGGAGGAAGAGAGACGGAGGGAACGCGTGACCGTGCTCCACCGCGCACACCACGCACCGTCGTCGGTAAATATAAAACTGCACTGGGTCAGGGATCCGTGATTTATCGGCTGCCTCGTGTAATTGGCCGCCGGCCAATAGATATACACCCCTCTTTCCCCCCGGCTGCGTTGCGCGAGAACGGGGCCGCGACGGGGAACGGGGAAACGCGCAACTCGCGTCTACCAGCGTTCGCCTCCTTTCCGCTTCTTCTCGTCCTTTTCTCGTTTTTGAACACGCGGCTTACTCCTGCGCAACGATCTCGATCGTCGATTAGATTCCTTCATCTCTGTAGAATCGGGTCTGACTTGCTCAGAATTCTAGCGCCGAGGGAAATGCCTTACTTTGCGCGCGCCTATTGAATGGCAGCATTTTATGAGACAAGTTCACAACCAATTAATAGTAAATTACATATTCCTGCTTTTTCTTTCTTTCATTTCTCTGAGTTTACAAGTGCCGCAGTAGCAACTTGCAATTTTGTGACCGCATATAATTGACCATTGAGAATCTAACGTTTGACTTCCTGCTTTTCAAAGCATTGAAAGTCACAATAAAGTCCAATTTTTTTTAGCAAGGTGTTATACTGAAAGAAATGGAAAGAACGATTTTTTTGAAAGTACAGATATGAAGATAATTATGTTGGATCATTAAAATAATTACATAGAAAAAAGAACTTGGTAACTATTACCAAATTTGATAACGTTTTAGTTACCAAATTCTTTTTTCAATGCAATGCAATTATTTTAATGATCTAGCATAATTATTTTCATATCTGTATTTTCAATAAAATCGTTCTTTCAGTGTAGGAGGAGCAGGAATTTGTATAATACCAGTTGAATTGAGTTTCAAAGTCTTCAAATTTCGTCAAATAAAACTTCGTTATTGAATCGATTGATCGCTTGGAATTTGCAAGAATGCGGACAAGACTTTTGAAAGACGTAAGACAGTCTTTAACAAGACTGTCGCAACGATTTCGCACAATGCTCATATGTCGCGCTAAAGTGAGGGAAGATGTCTTTCTCTGGTCTTTTCCAGATGAAAGAGAGGGAGAGAGCGCGTGTTCGCGACATTGTAAATATCGCGCGAGGAAAAGATAATCGTAGAATAGGAAACAATGGAGAACGACGGTCGGGGTCTCACCACGCGGGAACGGTTGACGCACACTTTCGCGGAGGTCAAATTCCACGCGCGGCTAATGCCGGTCGCGAGCTGCAGCCGTCGTTGCGGCGACCTTCGTGGTATTTGTCAGGCCGTAAATAAAGTGCGCCGGTATCTGGAATACATGAGCATCGCGGGAGATGACGCGTGATAGATCGTCCGACGAAATCTAACACCTCGCGAAAAGTCTCTCGATCGTTTACGATTATTCGATGATTTTCGCGCAGATGTCCCACGGACGTTCCGTAACTCGCTCGTCTCTTTGACTTGAATGCCAAATTCTTCGTTTGAGACCAATTCTAACCTTGGTGGAAATAACGAAGGGTATGGCAATTAAGAGTACACTAAAAAAAAGCTATAATATGAATTACAAAGGGGGGGGGGAAGGTAGTTTGATTCAATTAAACATCACAGACTGTCATTAATATATATAGTTAATTCAACAAAATTTGATATATATTTATTCAACTGTATTTATTATTGTCTTTTAATCTTATTATGTTTCATTAATAATAATGTTGTTATTGAATTAATAATGTTGTTATTGAATTAACAAGATATTTTCAATTAGACTGATGCTATTGATTCAGCAGCATTTTTTTCTTTGTGTACTACTGTGGATGAATTTTTATTCGAGATATTAATTCAAGTTTAATTTTTGTTATTAAAACTTTGATAGTTTCAAATAATATTTAGTAAGTTTTTTTTTTACATTAAAATAGAATCATTGAATTAACATTATTTTAAATAATACATTTTTTATATCTTTTTCTATTTTATAGATTGCAAAATGTTAGAATAATTGAACACTAACTCTAACACTAACATCTTATAAAGTAGAAAGAGATTTAAAAGAAATTTCTTAAAAATGTAAAAAAATTCATAATTACATGGATGAATTTTCACCCAGAATAGTATTAAAGTTAGATAAATATGAGTAGTACTTAGAATCGGTCTCAACATCTTTGATTAGCTTAATCGGCTAATTAAATTTAAGAATAGCCAACTGCAAAACTTAAAGTTGATCGTAATTCTGTTTTCCTTGCCTATTTTCTGCAAATAATTATTTATTTATGTAAGATAATATGAATATATTTAAAATATTTATAAAATCTAATTTAAAATGCTTTAAATTAATAATTAATTTTTTAATTCAAATAATTAAAAAATTAGGTTGGGGATACTCAGTGTTAAATTTTGATGTTGGTTATCGTTAAATTTTAATCGATTAAATTAATCGGAGCTGGTGAAAGCAGCCCTTAAAATATTTCGCTATCAAATCCGAAATAAAAATCGTTTAAATGTAGTAACCTTTCTTATTTTTACATTTGTTTCCTCGTTATTAATACGAATTTATTAATTAAGGATATATATACACACATGGAGACTTCCGCGTGTGCCATTGTCTCGTTAAATCGCCCAGCAATTCCGCGTGGAAATTCGATACTACGTCACTCTTACATGAATGAAATCCCCCTACGAGCCACTACGAGGGCTGCAAAACTGCATGCGATCGCCATCTCTCGTGAGACGTGCGAAAGCTGCGCGTAAACATTGAGGATTGTACTGTCCCTCTCTCTCTCTCCTTACCTTGATGCGATACAAATCTCCGCCTCGAGGATTCCGGCACGGCCGATTTATCACTCTGAAATACACGAACCGCGAATCTTAATTCTGCTGTACTCTCACCGAGATCTGGAATACCGATTACCCTAGTCTCCCGTTACAATGAAATTTCACGAGATTTCAATTTCACGTATCTCTTACTTGATTCAAGAATCCCGCTTGACTGAACAATTTAATGGTAATATTTATAAATTCTAAGTATCATGGATTTAAAAATTTTTTCGTAATAAGCTATTGAACTTCTCTTTAGCTAGATTTACATTTTAACTTTGATAAATCATACTATTGTGACAAGTCAGGTTATGTTAGGTTAGGTTGCACATGCTTCGATATTACACAGACTTCTATGCTTCCGACCCTAATAATTTTACGCGAATTCTAATCTACATTCGACTAATGCATTCGATCGATTCTTGCTTTGCTCTCCCTAGATTCATGTTAAAAATTGGCGCATGACTGAGAGCACGCGACTACGTCCGATACGCACTTTCGTCGATGTGATGACGCCCTTTAGAATGGACTCGAATTTCGAAACATTGTCATAGATCGGCGCGGAGGATGCCAATCGCACTTTCGACGAGTACAACGCTTTCAATGGATCGAATTTCTCGCTTCCCGCGTCCAAACTCTCGTCCGAAGTTTCGCTGTCCTCATCTGCCATTGACAAAGTCAACAAGTCTATTCCTTTTACATGCACTTCTTACACAAACATGCACTAATTCATACTATTATTACGAATAGTATGATGATAACACGATACGACCAACGCCACGTGCGTTTCGTATATCGACTATAATCGCACCTTCGGCATTTTGGCATCGAGGAGTGACAGAGAGGGCAGGGCAACCG
This sequence comes from Solenopsis fugax, assembly GCA_003595255.1. Taxonomy (NCBI): domain Eukaryota; kingdom Metazoa; phylum Arthropoda; class Insecta; order Hymenoptera; family Formicidae; genus Solenopsis; species Solenopsis fugax. The sequence continues at coordinate 7,008 of QKQZ01024995.1, read as the reverse complement.
AAAAGAGCGGGAAAAGTTCAAAACGAAGCCAACTTCAGACGTATCGCAACGCCACACCGTCTGGAGATGGGTGAACATGCAAATTCCGAGAAAATTTCGCACGAGACGCACGTTCACGTCGGCGCCCTCGATCGGAAACGTTGATTGCGGTTCGGTAATCAATCGCGACAGCATTAGTCGTTAGACGGGAAAAGAGGATGTTAACCTCTACCCGCGGAAACTTTCTTTCGCGGCTGCGAGTTACGTAAAAGCAGCGCCGCGCCGGGTAGAAGCTGCATAGAAACGCAGCGGCGACGGCGGCGGGAGAGCGGCGAGGTTACGCGCACAGGAAGTGAAACAGCGCTACGTGAAGCCAGAAAGAAAGTTTTCGCTGTTTTCACTTTCATGGAAATTGCCCGCGCCCCTCTTTCTCTCGGCGATGGCATTACGCGAATTAGTCACGAATCATCAGCGTCGCTCGTCGCGCGCGAACAGGCAACCTCCTCGCAAGCGATCGATCTACTTCCTCCTCAGAACGGAACTCTTTTTTTGAAAAAAAGATTCTCTGTTCTTGGTAAACATTTCCTATTTTTACTCCTATTCCTACGTACGTTTTCCTTACATGCAAAAAATATATACGAAAGCGGTTTGTAGGTACGCCCTTCATTGAATTTTCCACTTTTTGAAGTCTTTTAATTTATATTTATTCTCCCAAACAAGATAGAATGAAATGCACAAGATGCATAAATAATCCTTTTGCGAAAGGTGACTCTTACAGAAAATGAAATATTCCATTAGAATGTGTTTTTAAAAATCAACTTTATATGGTATCTATAATATAATATGTATTTAGAAAGCAACTTATATATATGTATGTATAGGGTTGGGTAAGTTAATACATATTTTTTTAACTAAATCAAGTTAAAGTTAATATCTTATAAAATTAATTTATAGACCCAGATAACCATCTTACTTGTCCTGAAATGTGCAATCGGTGCGCCCCAGCCGAAATCACTATTAGTTAAAAATTACCAGAACAAAAAACGTAATGTTAAGATTAAATTAAATTAAGTTAAATTAAAAACTATTTTGAAAAACATTTATATTAAATTAGAAATTCGTAAATTTTTAAAATTAGATTACTGAAAACAATTATAATATGGATCATGAAACAAATTAAAAATTTTATTATGTAAATTAATTTGAATGAAATAACAAAGAAAAATTGTTTTTATGTGTGAATGTATTTTTTCTTTTATAACTTTATTAATTACTCAACCCTATATACATGTACACACACATATAGTCAATTGTTTATTTTGGCATTTTGTGAATGAATATTGCTCATTAAGTTACAATTATTCAGAATGAATTCATGAACACTGATAAATCAATATTCCACATTCATGAATCATAAGCGCAACTGTCTTCGGATATCATAGACCTTTCGATCATATTTTGATCATATTTAGGTGTTTTAATTGATAATTTTATATTTGTATAATATGAAACACTCGCGCGAGAGAGAGAGAGAGAGAGAGAGAGAGAGAGAGAGAGAGAGAGAGAGAGAGAGAGAGAGAGAGAGAGAGAGAGAGAGAGAGAGAGAGAGAGAGAGAGAGAGAGAGAGAGAGAGAGAGAGAGAGAGAGAGAGAGAGAGAGAGAGAGAGAGAGAGAGAGAGAGAGAGAGAGAGAGAGAGAGAGAGAGAGAGAGAGAGAGAGAGAGAGAGAGAGAGAGAGAGAGAGAGAGAGAGAGAGAGAGAGAGAGAGAGAGAGAGAGAGAGAGAGAGAGAGAGAGAGAGAGAGAGAGAGAGAGAGAGAGAGAGAGAGAGAGAGAGAGAGAGAGAGAGAGAGAGAGAGAGAGAGAGAGAGAGAGAGAGAGAGAGAGAGAGAGAGAGAGAGAGAGAGAGAGAGAGTTCCGTATTTTTCTATTTTTCCGCGTATAATATTACGTCGTATATAAGCTCATACGGGTATACACGGGCGGCAGGAGAAAGTAACATTGTAATCGAGCTACGTTTTAGCCGAGTTCAAATTAAAATTCAAACGAAAGTGCGAACGCGGTGCGATGCACCGGAAGTTGTTGCCAGATAAAGAGATCCCGTTTCGCGCTTAATTAACTCTCTCATCGCTTATCTTAATTTAACGGAGAAATTAGAAGCGCTTATATGCGGTATGTCGGCATTGCATGCACGTCATATATATATTTCAGATATGTGCTTCAATATATCTTAAATGAGGAAGGAAGCATATATTCATGTTTGCGTCACGCGTGAGAAATTATTTTGAGTTTAGAATTAATCACGTGTATTTTCATGGTGCGCAATAGCTAATTATGAAATCTGCTTTCAGGTGAACAATAGCGCGCAGAAAAGGAAGAACCGAGCCATCTGGGTGCGGCACAGGCGGAAGGCGAAAGAGGCGGGGAAGTCTCGGAGGTGGTTTTAGATGTTAGAAGGCGCGGGGGTGGCTAGAGTGGCCCCGCCGCTGGGTACGGGTCCCGATGCCGGTCCCCGTATCGCAAACACCCACATTAAGCTCCACCCTCGTGCCCAAGGAGGAATCAACCATGCCCTTCATAGACGACGAACTATTTTGGTACTCTGACAATGACGGAAAGATGGATTTAGCCCAGTGCCTTCAGGTATATAATTACCGGATTTAGAATTTGATTCTGTAATTTGGGATTCAAAGAGACTTTTGCAGTATTCGTGAAACTTGAACACGCGATATCTGGAATTTACATAAATTGAATTTCATTAAATGAATGAGTAAAGCTTAAAGAGATTTGCATAAAATTTAATTTAGAAAGTATTTACAAAAAAATAAGTATATGAGATTTATAAAATATTAGAAAATATGCAAAATCTATGATTCATAAAGAAAAATATATGATAGCGAAATAATCACAACATAAAAAAATTGATCGATTTCTATCTTAATCTTTGAAATTTCTTTGTTTTCAGCAGAGCAACACGGGTCAGCCAGTAGAGTTTTCAGAGTTGAGTGCTCTGGCTCTAGAAACACCGACGGCATCAAATGTGCCGGCGGGGGAAGGCGTGGGTATGTCCGGTGTCACAGGGGAGGAACTTTTCGATCCCCTGGACTTCCTACGGGAACTCGAGGCAGAGACCAGTCAACCCACCTCCACCACAATGCCTTCTTCCTACAAGAGACAGAGGCACAACATCGCCGCCGCGAATCCTCTATTAGCAGGTGTGAATTGTATACTGTGATTAAATTTATATTGACAATATTTATTTTCGCAATGTATAACTAATTAGTTTTCAATGTTACATGCTTAGAAAAATTAGCAGCGCCTTCGACGCAAGCGTCTCCAACTTCTATCCCTTACGCTTCAAGGGCGGAAATCAAGACGGAGAACATCCAACCCGAGACGAGTAAAGGTAAGTCGTTGATATTGTTTATCCTTGCTTTAACGTGCGTCGATATAGCAGGAATACAGATATACCGACGCTATGAATTTTCTATTTTACCGACATAAAGTTTGCTGTTGGTAATGATGGTAATTTTGCGGGTACTTTGTACTGGGTAATACGTAAAACCTTCTTTATCTTCGAGCGATAAGTTGGCACATCTCTCGATCGGTCAAGTCGTTTTCCGTACGTGCCAGGAATTTAAACCGCACACCGCTGAAAGGAAAACCGGCCAAGGTCCCGCGAATCGCAAGTAGACATCCGCGTTAGCGATAATTGCGCGTGTGTGACTCGCGTACAGTGACTCGAGAAAAAAAAGAACGCGTGTGTGTGCGTGCGGCGGCCCAATTCTTATAATTTACAGTCACGCTGTAATGTGGCGCGCGCGTGAACACAGTTTCGCGCTCATTTCGCGACTTTGCGCTGACGAGTGTGGACACATCCGCAAAAATGGCACCGTTTCACGCATCGTTATCGAACAGCGTGCATAACTAATGAAAACGTCTCGGCGAATCTTCATACCTGCATACACATAAAAACGTGTGTACCGTGGCTTTATTTTCAAGTATATTCAAGATAACGATCTTTTGTCGAATTATAAATCGACTACATTAAATGATAAAAAAGGAATTGCCAGCAATAGTAATATTTACAGTAATTTTGTCAGGAATTATAAAGTATGGTCCCAAAATATCTTTTTTTATTTAATTTCTTTAACTGCTGAATATTTCAATAAATATGATAAATATTAGAATATATCTATAAATATATCTATAGATATATTTAAAAGATAAATAAACTGAATAACTCAAATGTATAATTTGTTTCATGTAAGTAAAAAAAATGTATTAATTAAACGAGCAATTAATAATATGTCAGAATTATTACTTTTTTAACTTTTTTAAAATTTATAGAACTTAACAAATATAAAAAATATACAGAAATTATGCAAATTAAATTTTAACTTTCAACTTCTATTTTAACAAGTGTATATTTCTATGCATCTTCATAACTTTATAAACATTAATTCACAGAATATATATACACGACAGCTCGGGATTTGTAAATAATTAAATATATATACACATACATATGGAATTTGGATTAAACAAATAAATTTTCATTCTATAAATTCTAAATTCTACAGCAAGTGTAATTTATGTAATTTCTAATTTTCTTGAATTTTCCAAATCGAGAGATATGTAAATATTAAATGATAGATTTTATAGATTTTGCAATCTGTAGACTTTGAAGTTTAAAAACACAAGTAGAATAACAACGCTGGAAAATATCTTATGAAGCTTAAGTAAACACAAGACACATTGAATATTTACAGTTTTTTTATTTAAAAATTTTTATTGTTTATGATCGGGACTAGATTGTCACTCAGATTTTTTGCTAGTCAATGTCGACGCGCGGGTTTTGCCGAATTTTTGACGAGGTGGAGCCTTGCAATTTCGTCCTGACCGCAGGCCGCGACGAGTAATTACGAGCCGTTAGAACACGAATTGAAATGGGTGCTCATCGTTGTTCTTTTCACATTTTTAGAAAGCGGTTGGAAAGTGAGAAACGAAACTTTCTAACAAAACTATTACAAATACAGTTCGAAATCTGCTTGCGCCCCAATGTTATATCAAATTCATATCAAATTGTAACAAAGTTAGAATCTATGAAAGCGGCAACACCATTGCTTTTTACGTCAATAGTAATTTTTTTCATGAAAACCGAGATTGAATGTTTGATCACTCAATGTTGTTTTTTCATAAGAAAAATAGAAGGGAAAAAATGAAAAAAAAATATAATCTTTTATTCTTCAATAAATTAACGTACCAAATTTTGTCATCATAATAAAATTATACTAATTGTAATAACAATAAAAATATGAAAGAAGTAGATTTTATTTACATATCAAATTATCTTAAATTAAATGATGAGAAATAGTTTCTTTAAATAATGTAGACGAATAGAAAAATGGAAATTAATGATTTTTATATATTTCATGAGAGAATTACATCATTGAATAATCAATTTTGTTTAGAGCAGATTGAATGAGTTAATACATGTTATATATGTATTTATCTTGCGAAACAGTTATGAAAAACACTTTAAAGATACACTAAAAAAAAAGACTGGTTATAACTACCAAATGTATAGTGAAATAGTATTAATTAAATATTTGGTCAATGTAACCTAAAATAATTTTACTTTTCTAAATATTTAGTAACTTATACCAGACTTGATAATACTTACTAAACATTTAGTAAAATAAAATTATTTTTGGTTATATTGCCAAAATATTTAATTGATCCTATTTCACTATACATTTGGTAGTTATAACCAAATTTTTTTTTCATTGTACGTTTAGAAAATTCCCGTTGCGAAAAACGAATGCACCAAATTTTTTTTTCATTGTACGTTTAGAAAATTCCCGTTGCGAAAAACGAATCAAACACGATGCATTTCAGGAGCTATTGAGCTAATTTACATCCTGAAATGCATCGTGTTTGATTCGTTTTTCGCAACGGGAATTTTCTAAACGTACAATGAAAAAAAAATTTGGTGCATTTCAGGAGCTATTGAGCTAATTTACATCCCGAAATGCATCGTGGCCATCGTGTTTGATTTGTTTTTCGCAACGGGAATTTTCTATATTTATAGCCAAGTAAGATTTCAAGTGGGTGTTAAAAACTATGTTTCCATCGTGAAAGCGGCGATTAATCGGATTAATCGAAGTTTATTAAGGATGTCTCGTGTTATCCGGCAGATTTCGATCGCGATACCTGGTGAACTCGTTAGACGAGCGGGAGGAAAGCGAGCGCATGGCGTATGTTGTGTACGCTAGTTTTCTGACGTGCGTCTTCGGCGCAAGCATCACTTTCACCGAGCACTCGGTGCGTAACGCGCGCAAAAAGTGGTTTTTCGCGCCGATTCTCCATCGTTACACGCTCGATCGAGCGGCCGCGCGCGCGTGTCGGACGGATTTTCATTTGCGAGCGGGTGCGTGCGATTTATTAACGTTTTCGTCGTGTCTCCGCGCGTCACCTTTTCCCCTCTCGACCGTGCCTGAGGTAACGGCGAAGAAACTCCCGGCGCGACGCGACGTTGAGCGCCGCTCGTGAAAACAAAAGTAGGGCAGAAGAAAGTAATCTCGCGTTAAACGTCGGAACGCGAGTAACTATATAATTCACTTTCGGCTCGTTCCGTTACGAGAGTGATCATCAGCTCGGTGCAACATGCACATTTCTTCAGGCGACTTTCCCGATTTATTAGACTGCGATCGGGGCGAAACGACCACCGAAGCCTGATGCCGGTCTCTTTTCGATTTTCGTACGATTCTGTTTCAGATCAATCGTCGAATTCGGATCCTAATTTCGTGTTTCAAATTTCGCAGATTTTTCAACTCTTACTCCTTTATGAGTATTTACAAATCTCTCTCACTAATTTTTTATTTCAGATTCTGAATTTGATTCCGTACACAGAGTCTCAGATCTACTATTTGTCATTTTGGCTTTCATCATCAAATTTTTGATTCCTTACACAGTAAAAAATTTTTAACATTTTTGCATGTCCCAGAAAGTCCACTCTAAATTTTAAG
>QKQZ01024989.1:0-11337 GCA_003595255.1 Solenopsis fugax | reverse complement strand
TTTGTGTTCGACTTGCCGTGTCCGCGATACGTCGTCGTAATATTTAACGCGATGTTTCTTTGTTTTTTGTTGCCCGAGATAAAAGTTGACGAACTTCAAAAGAGACAAGAAACACGTGACATAAAACACGATTGTCGGTAAAACAGTGCACGAAGAGACAAGAAAGCAAGAGGCAAAAAGCAAGAAACAGAAAACAAAGAGCACATTGTAGATCAGGCTTAAAAGTTGACGAACTTCAGAAGAGACAAGAAACATGTGACAAAAAACACGATTGTCGGTAAAACAGTGCGCGAAGAGACAAGAAAGCAAGAGGCAAAAAGCAAGAAACAAGAAGCAAAGAGCACATTGTAGATCAGGCTTGACTGTCGATGAAACTTTTGGTCATATTGTACTAAAAAGAGACAAGGATCCCTTTTAGGACCCTCTTTGTCAGATCGCCATCTAGCTCCCATGCGCGTTCCAGTAGTCTATTTCAGTGAACCTTCTATATGCTTTTTTTAAATTATCAATGATGGCAATATATCAGTTAACTACCTATTTGTTATTTAGCCATCTAATAGCACAAAAGTCAAAGGTAACAATGTCGATTCCGAATAGAAAGTATAATCTGTTTTACGAGAAAAAATTTTTAAAGCAAATTAGATTGATAATTTTTTTAAATTCCCTTTCAAGTTTTTCCTGATTTCTCTGCCCGCTAACAACTTTGTTGTATTTCTGAAATATATACTTTTAGAAATTATAAATAGTGGCTTTGTAACTTAATACAAATATTTTTTATCTTTTAATCTTTTTTTATCTTTTATCTCTCAGTACGTAGTCTTTATTTGTTAACAAGGGTTGGATTTTTCATCTGTTAACAGGATTAGATTGATAATTAATATTTTTTTATACTAATTAATATTTTTTTATACTAAATTAAGTTAAAATTAATTTATTTAATTACATTAACAATTGCATAAACGAAAAACTAACTCAGTTAAACGTTGCGTTAAGATTAACTTAAAAATAAGAATTAAGACCCATGAAAACGTGAATATAACAGAAAATAACAGCGAATACGAGTCGAGCGCGGTAAACAGTGCGCAATGAGAGGTAGTCTCAAATAAATTATGTAATCACATGAGTAATTTAATAAATTATATGAGTAATTTAATGAACGTTTCGGCTCTTGCTTCGAGCCATCTTCAGCGTAACAATATCTTCATAACATTAGTGTTGCAACAGCAGCTGCTGATAATGAGATAGAGAGCTTTTTCGTTAAGAAGTTGCAAAATACTGCGAGTTGTTGAGTTCGAATATATGTACATAGCTCAGAATGTGAAAGGAAATAGTGTGAGCCATGGTTTAATAAAAAGATCTAGATACTTCCGAGGGCCTGTAGATTACTGCAGTTATATAAAGAGGGTCACCCTCTGCGAATCATTGTCATCTATCAATAGCTCCTTACATTCGTTGACCGGTTATTTACATACAATTATATCAAGTAGTACACCAGAATCAAACAGCAATATTAAGGATAGTTTCCAATTAGTTAAAAAACTCAGTGGCATGCAACTCGAAGAGAAGTATATTCTTGTCTCTCTCGATGTTTCTCTCTTTACCAACATACCTATCGAGCTAACCATAAGCAGCATATCTAATAGATGGGAACACATATCTAAAAACTGCAGTATCCCCAAAGTGGATTTTTTAAATGCAGTCCGTTTCGTTCTGAATTATTTCAAATTCGATAATACCATATATAAACAGAACTTCGGTACTCCCATAGGCTCTCCGTTGTCCTCGGTCATTGCTGATTTGGTGCTACAGGATCTAGAGACAGAGGTGCTAAAAACTTTTAATTTTCACGTAACCTTTTTTTAGATACGTAGATGATATTGCCTTGGTGATACCTTTTGATATGGTGAACTTTATAAGTTAGAATCTTTTAATTCTTTCCATCCACGTTCACAATTCACCATAGAAATTGGAAATAAATAACTGACTTTTTGGATACCACCATCATTCTCAATGATGGATCTATCGAGTTTGATTGGTATCACAAATCGATGTCCTCAGGGCGGTATCTAAACTTTCATTCTTGGCATCCTATCTCACAGAAGCGTGAAATCGTCATGAGCCTTGTTGATCGAGCGTTTCTCTTATCCCATCCGAAATTCCACAAGAAGAATTTGGAACTTATTGTTAGCATCCTTGTAGATAATGACTATCCTCTGGATTTTATTTTTAATATTATTCGTGAACGACTTAGATGCCTTTTTTCAAGGAGATCTAAAAAACAAGTCTCTAACAACACTTCTGAAGAAGTGAAAAAAATTACCTGATTTACTGTTCCGTATTTTCCTTTAATCTCTGACAGATTTAAAAATATTTTTAGAAACTCTGATATTAAAACAGCTTTTTACAGTTTGAATAAACTCTATAAGTTTATTAAAGTTCAAAAGGATACTCTTCTTATAAAAATATAGTCTACAAAATCTCCTGTCGTGACGCGTCATTTGTGGGACAGACGAGTAGACAAGTTAAAACACGTATTTCTGAACATCGAAATCATATTTGCAGAGACACTCCTACACTCTGTTATTACGCATCACAGAATACAGTTTGGTCACGAATTCGATTGGGATGGTGTCCAGATTCTTGACCACGAGAGATTTTATTACAAGCAGCTCATCTCTGAAGTATTACATATCAAACGACTATAGTTTTAAAGGCTTGGGAAAAAACCCGGTTTTTTCAATTTTTTCGCGGATTTTTTCGGTTTTTTTCTCAAGGGTAGAAAAATTCATTGGAAAAATTCAAAAAGTATTGTACTATAGTGGTACCTCATCAGTATCAAAGTTATCTGTTTTATGATATGATTTTTTAACTCTAGCTCGCCACACTTATTTTCGAGTCCGTAATTTGCCATACTTCTATTCGTGAGACAACTCGATTTTTCGTCTTGTCACTTTCATTTTAATTAATATTTTAAAGCTTGTATTGCAAAAATTAAAAAAAAATACATAGTCTAAATATCATGCTCGTAAGATAATAGCAGGTCGAGAGGATAATTTGAAATAATTAAATTTATAACAATATACAGGAAGAAGTAAACTATAAAACGAGATTACACTTCAGGATTTCACCGGATCAGGGTATGGCGAACTAGAGTTAAAAACTGTGTTAATGAGAAAAAACTAGAAAACGGTTCATATAAAGTTAAACTAATGTTAGTTTCTGTCTTTAAGTTTCAGTAAAGTTTTTTCTTTTTAGTTATGATAATGTGAATACGAGGGAAACAATAAGCAAATCACAAAAATAAATAAAAACAGAATTAATGTATTTTTTAAATAAAATAAAACGTATGCCTCTTGATAATTGCTAATATTCAAAATTCTTCAAATAATTAACTTAACCTTAACTTAAATTAGTCTTTAAACTAGGGCTTAGGATTACATTTGTTCTTAGAACAGTTTGTTTAATATGATAATTATTAAACCTCAAGTGATGTAATATTCCAAATATAAACATAAAAATTAGCTCAATATTAATTCCAGCCCTTATACAAGGTGTCTTACTTTAATAATACTATAAAATTAGGTAGTATGTCATTTACATAGTTAGTTTATATCTTATAGCAAAAACAGCAATTTTTCGCAAAAAAGCAATTTTTCAGAAAAAAACCGAAATTTTTCTGATTTTTTTCCAGCGATTTGAAAAAAGCGGTTTTTTTAAAACTATACAAACGACAACACAATAGCCTTAATTGACAATCAGACACCGAATGCTTACACCACGCGTACTTGTCTACCGTCAATAATCTATGATTTGTTCTGTTCATCTTATTTATTTCTTGTTACATGTATATTTTTATTATCTTATTACCAGTTTGACCTGCAGCATCTATCTATTCGATTAGTATCTTTGACTATCGTACACATAAGACATGTTCATCGCTCGAGTCTGAGTGTGCTTATATTAACATTTTCATTTTTATTTAATTCTAATTTTCTGCGACGTCTTAGTAAAATAAGAAAAATTTTTGAGCGCTTTTTTGATGCATTTATTACTAGTCGTGCATTTTTGTGTCTACATCAATTATAAATCCGACAATTGCTGATTTTCAGGTGAGTTTTTTTCTCCAAAGTTCACTAGTTCTTTTTATTAAACCATGGCTCACACTATTTCCTTTCACAGTGTGAGCCATGTACATATATTCGAGCTCAACAACTGGTAGTATTTTGTAACTTCTTGATGAGAAAGCTCTCTATCTCATTATTAGCAGCTACTACTGTTGCGACAATAATGTTATGAAGATATTGTTACGCTGAAAATGACTCGAAGCAAGAGCCGAAACGTTCATTAAATTACTCATATGATTTATTAAATTACTCATGTGATTACACAATTTATTTGAGACTACCTCTCATTGCGCACTGTTTACCGCGCCCGACTCGTACTTGCCGTGTTATTTTCTGTTATATTAAAAGTTATTTTAATTTATATTAAATCAGAATGTTGTAATTTTTAATTATATTACTGTAAATAACAAAACAATTATATGAATCAAACGAAATTTAATATTTAATATTTTATTTGTAAATTAAGTTTGTATGTGAAATAACGAAGAAATATTGTTTTTTATATCGGTATTTTTTTCTTTTACAATTTTTTCTCTTTTTATATAGTATGTTAATTTTTAACTTACGAAAGAAAGTTTATAAATTGAAGTTTATGTGTTTTAAAAATAACTAGTTAAAAATTAACTCATTTGAAATTAACCAAGTTAAAAGTTAATGTTTTAACGGTATTATTTAACTTTTAACTTTTTAATTAATTACTACCTAACTCCTTATCTTTAAAAACATATTAAGGCTCCTGTCTACTCGCCGCGACCATATTGAAGTCGTGACGTCAGAAGCGTGAAATTGCGTGAAATGATACGTAATTTTGTCGCACGTCCCATTTGTAAATAAAGCCAATTTGGATAAAACAGACTAATCAGATGCCTTCAAAACACTTGTAAAAATGGGTCAAGACTATCCTTTTTCCGCCTAACAGTCAGTAAATAGTTGTGAAAGGCCCGTAAAGTCAAGCCTATTCAGACAGGAAAACATGCGGTTTGACAGCTGCTGAAAAGAGGGAGAAATATGCTTTTACGTACAAAATTCGAAGATGTCTTTAGTCTTGACCCATTTTTACGAACTTCATAAATACGAGAAAAGTCACATTTTCACAATTAAGCACTTAATAACGAAATGGCACGTGCGACAAAATTTTGTCGTCAACACGTCGCTTTTCATTGTCTATTAGTTCTACTTTTGTCCGCGATGGAATGTCGCTACCGTCAACGCAGAGTTCTCGGCTGAGGCGCCAGGAGCCTTAAGGATGGTTTTAATTGGTTACAATAAATGCTATGATTTGAAATCCTTAGGTGAAGCCACATGAGTTACAGAAATTTTTATTGGACAAAAAGATTGCGGGATGGTCTTTAATTGGAGTTGAACAAACGGTCAATAGTGTAAATTTGACGACAATGATATTCGAGAAAAGGACAATTCTTGTTTTAGGGTAATTAAATTCAGACTTGTAAAGGAGTAATGTAGGATCATAGACTAAGGTAGACAGAGATTTTTACGAGGTCACTAGCTGATATTAATAGTAAGGAAGGAGAGCGACTACCACTACATCGGCTATTTCCGCGGCGTTCTTCGGACATATTCGATTTTACGCAAAGCAGAGATACGGCCACGCGGAAGTGGAATAGAGATGGGTATAGCATTTATTACATATGCCCAAGGCATGTCTTTTCCTGTATGCGCATTCTTTTCATGTTATATAAATTTGTATGAGCGATAAAGGTATAAAGGAATGTGTAATAAAGAAATACATAAAATATACATATATTATTAATTTTTATTGACCTTTAAATATAATTAATTTATTTATGTCTGTCACTTAAATTTACGTTTTTTTATATAATGAGTTAACCTAGATTTTATATATTCACTTACAAGTAAAATGAAAAGTTTATATCTTTATTTTTTTCTTTTTCGAGTTGCTCCGAATTTTTTTCTTTTGTAATTATTTCGATTACTGTACTCAAATACAATACAGTGACTCATTGTGAAATATTTAAAAAAGTATACTGGAAAACCACAAGATGCACTATGACTGCTAAGAGTTGAATGATTCCGAACATTTCCGAATGAAGCTAATGCGCTGGTAGCCTCTCCTTTCCCCTAATCTCAAAGCCCCTCTTCCTCTAATTGACACTATAAGCTCTGTCTGCCTTAGTCTATGTGTAGGTTTTGTAAAGAATTATATCTTCATAAGTACATAAACGTAAACATAAGCTGTCACTATTTTAAATCGAAAGAAAAAACGCAAACATAAGCTGTCACTATTTTAAATCGAAAGAAGAACGCTAATATAACAAAGCTGCCCTCCATTAACATATTCGATATCGCATCTTCCTCTATAGTAGTATGTGGAGATGCCATGGTGTTATTGGTCAGAAATCAATTAATTGGTGGGTAGCAACTTCGTAAAGTGAAAAAAGTAATCTTAATGCAAACAAACTGTTGTCAAAACTAACGTAAGGACTAAAATATCTGGTCAGATTGATTTAAAAACTTACGTGAAATATGTTATGTAAATGATATAGTATCAATTTCATCGTCAGATTATTCGGCCGAATGAACACATCAAAAGACAACTTATCTTCAACGAGAGATGTAACGGAATGAGATTTGAGTATATATTTCGTTGACTTATATACCGATATGTTTGTGTGAGTGATTTTCAAACAGAATATATATATAGTATTGAAAGATCATTATTCTTCTATTTTTTCGAATCATCCTTACTACCAAAAAATAGGGGTGATTTATAACTTGATTGACCGCGCACTACATTTATCACATCCTATATATCGCAAGAAAAATTTGGAAAAATGTATCCAAATTCTAACTGATAATGGATATCCTTTGAGTACTATTTTTATCGAAATTAACCGTAGAATCAAGAAATTTATTAATAACAACTCACAAAAAAATAATGAAATTGATGGTGTTTCTGGCGAGGATGCTTCTCATGGGGTTCCTGATGAAAAGATTTTTCGTCTGATTTTACCGTACATTAAACATACCACCGATACGATAACTAAGAAATTAAGTCATAACCATTCGATAGGCTACCGATGTCTTAATAAACTTAGCAAAATCGTGAAAGTATATAAAGATTTTATTCCGCATACTGAAAACAACAACATCGTTTACAGATTAGCATGTAAAAATTGTGATGTTACGTATGTTGGTCAATCAAAAAGACGACTCAAGACACGAATCAGAGAACACCGCAATAATATTAAATTAGATCCAGACAAACATTCTGTTGTATCTGACCATATAATTCAATTTGACCACGTCTTTGATTGGGAACATGTAACGATTTTAGACAGGGAAGTTAATTATCGCAAGCGACTCATTTCTGAGATGATACACATCAAAGAACAAAAAAACAGTATTAACCTTATGAAAGATACAAAACTTTTAAATGAGAGATATTTTCATATACTTGAGACGTTTTCAAAACAAGAATAATGATCTTTCAATACTATATATATATTCTGTTTGAAAGTCACTCACACAAACATATCGGTATATAAGTCAACGAAATACATACTCAAATCTCATTCCGTTACATCTCTCGTTGGAGATAAGTTGTCTTTTGATGTGTTCATTCGGCCGAATAATCTGACGATGAAATTGATACTATATCATTTACATAACGTATTTTACGTAAGTTTTTAAATCAATCTGACCAGATATTTTAGTCTTTACTATCCGTTAGTTATGACAACAGTTTGTTTGCATTAGGATTACTTTTTTCACTTTACGAAGTTGCTACCCACCAATTAATTGATTTCTGACCAATAACACCTGGCATCTCCACACACTAACATAGAGGAAGATACGATATCGAATATGTTAATGGAGGGCAGCTTTGTTATATTAGCGTTTGTGTTTGCGTTTTTTCTTTCGATTTAAAATAGTGATAGCTTATGTTTACGTTTATGTACTTATGAAGATATAATGCAACCCCGTGATATTTACGTTTGCGTTTGCGCTTTTGCATTAGATGTAAAAATATTGTCAGTTTGTAGTCCTTTCCGTTTATGAGCCTATGAGGGTGTAACTTTGTTATTATTTATGTTGAGAAAGGGCAAGTAAGCTCGAAACGTCCATATGTTTATTGTACACTGAGTGACATTTATATTTCTTATGTTTACTGTACACTAGGTGACAATTATATTTCTTATCTTTGACAACTAAATTTTATTGCTCTTGATTGACCTGTTTTACACTTAATTTTGCGTTTGCATAAATAGAGCTTGAATTATACTTTATTTGTAAAGAAGTTATTATTTTTTGGCTATACCAAATTAGCTTATATAAGGCTATTTTAATCCTTATCACAGGACACAAAACTCTGTAAGATAACTTCTTTAAAGTTTTAATAGTTTCAGAGATATGGGCCAGGAAAAAATACAAATTTAAAGGGATTTTTATATTATGACACACTTAGGTGCCCTGTTCATCCTCAAGGAGCTTAGCTTCCCTAACTATACTTACTCAAAATTGTCAGATATACAAAATGAAATGTATATAAAGATGAAAAGGATTAAGGGGTGGAGTTCCGAAAATGGTCAACTTCTGATTTCGATTAAACTTAATTTGTCAAAAGCTTTATTTAGGATTAAAATAAAAGTCCTTAAAGAAATTTTTGGCCACTCTTATGATAAAACCATTTTTCAAGATGAAATAAAAATGTGTGAACGTTGTCTTTCATACAGTCAGCCTCAAATGACCTCAAATGATTTTAATGTTGACCTTGACCTTTGAAAGATTAAGGACCTTTTCCATTGACTTTTTCCATCGTTCCTTGTTTATTAAAAAGTTATTAATCAAATAACTTTCGTAAGTAGAACTTAATTTTTTAAGATGAAAAGATAACAATATAGTTTGTTTTAAATCATGTTTTTACAGAATACGTTTACTATACAGGGTGGCAGGAAATTGAAGCCCATGCTCTCATGGGTTGATAGAGCAAGTCAAAGCCTGGCTATCGCCGCGCGCGGTAGGCAAGGAAAATACGTGCTCATTCGCCAACTTTAATTAATTTTTATCTCGGTAACTATTGCGAATTTTGAAAAATGGTAAAGGACTTTTCTTCTCAGTTTGACTTGCTCTATCAATTCACGAAAGCATGGGCTTTAATTTCCTGCCACCCTGTATAATAGATCAAGAGACGCGGTAATGTCTCACGCCAAGTGAACGCGCAGTGTGAAGAACTCGCGTCTTTTTACGCAAGCCAGCGTCTTCCGATATTATCGGATCTCAATAATGGCTGAATCAATCAAGTTCTGAGTAGTCTCAATCAATAGCTTGGGTGAGAATTGTATAAAAAAAGTATTTTTTTTTTTTTTCTCCGAGCGGAGATATCGCGAGCAAAATGTTCAGGTCTCGAAATTTTCATGTAAGATACATCATTGCCCACAGAAATGACCATTGCCTCAGTAATTCTCCCTTTCACATTTTCGACGCTAGATATGACTGAGTCTGTTTGGGGCCATGTATGTGTTCGGATGTTTGTTTTACGCGTTATTAGATCTTTGATTCCACTTTTATGCTTTTGAAAGCTTACTGTAATTCATTGAGGAATGGTTGTATCGCTCCCTCTGCATTGAATATCTGGGATACCAACAAAACGAAGAAGACGCTAGATATGACTTTCCACGTAAAGCGAGGGCCACCCCGCTCTCTCCCTGCTTAGAGGCGAAACGAACTTTATATTTTATATAATTGTACTATTTCACATGGGTTTCTGACTTTCTACGCAAAGCATGGCCACCCGCTCCCCGTGCTGAGGAATGAAACGAAGATTACAATTGCATTGTTTCATATAGGTGTTATTAAGGCTCCTCTCTACTCGCCGCGGCCATATTGAAGTCGTGACGTCAGAAGCATGAAATTGCGTGAAATGACACGTAATTTTGTCTAATGTCCCATTTGTAAATAAAGCCAATTTGGATAAAACAGACTAGTCAGATAGTTTTAAAACACTTGTAAAAATGGGTCAAGACTATCCTTTTTCCCCCTAATAGTCAGTAAATAGTTGTAAAAAGCACATAAAGTAAAGCCTATTCAGACAGGAAAACACACGGATAGCTATTGAAAGGAGTGAAAAATGTGCTTTTATGTATAAAATTCAAAGAAACTTTACTTGCGGTCCATTTTTACGAATTTGGTAAATACGAGACAAGTCATATTTTCGCTATGAAACATGTAATAACAAAATGACATGCACGACATCTCATCGTCAATCTGTCACGTTTCACGCCTATTAGTTCTAATTTTATCCGCGACGGAATGTCGCTACCGTCAACGCGGAGTTCTCGGCTGAGGCGCCAGAGCCTTAAATGAAATTATATTTTTATTATTAGGTTCTATTCATAAAAATTATTTTAATAATTTTTTTAACAAATGATGAAAAAGATTAATGCCCTTGATCATTTTTAAGATCAAGATCAACATTAAAGTCAAGTGGAAGTTGTCTATATGAAAGACGTTTACACATTTTTATTATTTCATGTTAAAAAACGATTTTATCTAGAAGTCGCCAAAATATCCTTTTAAGAGCTTTTTATTTTAATTCTAACAAAGTTTCATCGAAGTCAGAGGTTGACTGTTTTCGAAACTTTATTCGTTTAGTAATACTATTTAAACTAATTATTTATTGATACTATTTAACTATCATACGCAACTGTGAAATATTTGAAATATGTAGAACACTTGGCTCGCGCAAAGCATCTTACCATTTATACATTTATTTTTATTTTCAGATGGTTCTACAGAATTCTTTTATTTATTTATTACGTAAGGAATGAAATTAATATTTATTTTATTAACTTTTCATATTTTAAGCAATACAATATGGAAGAAAAGATTAAGGCTTGATATTCATAATTGATTCTTATATTTAAGACTTATGTACTCTGATGTACCAATCTTACAATGCCGTGAACTAATCATAACACAATTGTATTAATATCTTAAAACATTACTTATAAATACTAGCCAAAGACTAGGAACAAGTGAGTGAGAATCACGCGCTGGCCCTGAGCGCTACGTAGATAAGAGCGCTTATTCGTTAACTTTAACCAACTCTCATACAAAAACTACCAGTTCTATATAAGTTTGCTAAAGGAAAAAGTTGTTTCTTTTAACATAAATAATACAGCTTTATCATGTCTTGTACTCCGAATGCGCAAATTTTGGGACACCATATATA
>QKQZ01024984.1:0-11160 GCA_003595255.1 Solenopsis fugax | reverse complement strand
ACCATGTGCCAACGCAACATCTTGGAATTATTGAGATACTCCTTGATCATGTTAAGGACATTAATATCTGGAAAATTATTGTTATGCTGAGGATGATCCGAAGTGGGACCGAAACGTTCATATGAAAATAATTTTTGAATAAAAGAAATTTATTGCGCATCAATTACTGCGCGTTTACTCTCATTAGCCCTGTAAAATTCTATTTTTGACAATTTCGAGAGTTTAACATTTTTATTATTAAAATTATTTTATTCTTGCAATTAGCGTAAATATAAACGTTTATTAAAGTTTAGTAACATGAGAAAGAGCTGTAATCAAGATAAGACGAGAAGGTCATTCCGACTTCCTTGTAATCCAGGCAGAACTATACGAGATCTCGCCTCCGATCTTCATTTGCGATGTATCTCGCTGCTACACCTGCGGCACGTCGAAGTGCCAAACGATCCTCCCGATCGCGTATCGCTGATTCTGCCTGCGTACGAGGAAGAGATCTCGTCCAGGTCTCCGAGGTCACTCACTTTACGGCCATTCGAGCGAATACGTCGTCTCGAGGAACTCCTCACGCTCTGCCGAGTGTCGGAGTACCGCAGCGGACTGTCCGGAGATACCGAGAACCGCGTTCTTCCCTCTGCAAGAAGCCGATGTTGCCTAATACAGAAAACCGTAAGACCGTTCTGCCTTAGCCCTACCTTTCTGTCAAGATACGGTGTTTCTTGCCGCGTGTGCTCAAGGACTAATTTCCGAAGGTCGGAAATAGGTACCTCACGGCTGCATCAATGTCATGCACTCGCGATTGTCTGATCATCGTGCTTCCCTGGCGAAAATAGTGTGCTTAATGAAAATTTAAAGAAATTTGCTTAAGTGTCGAGTAAATATTTCATTGTCAGTCTTAAAATACTCATTGAATTGTTTGAGATGGAAATTTAAACATGGAATTGTTTATGAGATGTTTACGGTTACGAAGTGTTTAAGTAGCGTTTAATGACAGTCTCAAACGTTTTCATTATAACTTTCTAAGTGTTTGTAAAATATTATTGTCAGTGAAGGATTCATCAGGTGTTTGGAACGTGTTTCATAACCATCGATAAAATTCTTTATGTGAATAGATACAATTATAATCTCTCACTAACAATTTTTGTCAGGAAATTGATGAAAAATGAAAAAGCACATAGATTATGAGGAGTGATCGAATTGTCATAAAGTGTATTCTAACTTGATATTCGAGACTGGAATCATTGTCCGTTCATTTCCAGTTGTGACGATCCGATAAGGGTTGAGAAACGAAGGACAACTTCCTTGTAAAGACTAAAGCCTATCGGGCTAACGGGTTCGCTTCGTTCGCAAAATCGACGAAGAAAAATACAGGGCGCTCTTAAGGCTTCTTCGCTATGACACTTGTTCGCAGCTTTTTTCTCGAGATCATCGAACGATAATTGCACGGTTGACCATATGTAACGTAGCGTTGTTAAATTACTTTCATTAAGTAACAGTCAAATTATCAAGAATTATTTTCATTAATGGTTAAATTATTTATCAAGATTATGTCTCGTTTATTACGATAGAACATATTTATTTTTTATTTGTAAACAGCAAAAAATGTTTTTTTTTTTTTTTCCGAATATTACACAATTGACAAAGAATATTTTTCGTTTTCGATGTGTGATCTGACGACACGTGTTCTCTTTGTTGGAATAAATCAAATTTCTGTATCGGATCAATACATCTTCCCCGTTTTCGACGATGATGAAGGATAATAAGAACCCGAAAAAGAAACGCAATTCACGAATCGATCATTTTGTACTCTTGTCTGCCCGATACCTCGCGGCTGGTTTATTCTTTGGTAAATTACCTTCCACAAATGGTACCTTTGATATGATGAATATCACGAAGGTTGAGTTCGACCGGGATTAACCCTATAGTGAGATTACCAAGTACAGATGTCAGTAAGACTCGTCCTTGCCGTTTTATACCATTTCGTTCCAACGTGTTCGCTTCATCTCATTCAGCGACATATTAGGTTACTTCCAGTTAAGTGACTGCCTGACAGGCTAACTAGATACTAATTCCTACTACCGATACGTCGTCTGATTAATCGCTCTGAGTAATCCGAATGGATCTGAGAGTAATTGCTTTTTTCATATTCTTCATAAAGCATCATTTTCTTAATAGATACAACGAATTCGCAATTAATTGCATTTCTAAGTTTTTTAATATTTAAAATAAATGCGCGATTTATTTATTTTTAAAAATTACTTCTGAAAAGAATTTATTAAAAAATTTAAATTATTCTTTTAATTTTTCTTTTACAAACGCAATAATACACTGGTGAATTCATTAAATCTGATATTTAAATTTTTATGTGTAGCAGTTGTTCTTTAGTTTAATTTAATATTCAAATAATATTAAAAACAAATTATTGATAATATATAAAAAATTGGTTTATTACAGGGAATAATCACGTCAGAAATCCAAATGTCGCTGGCGGCTTGAGTCAGATCGACAACAAGACCCTGCAGTGGTTCGGTGCCACGGTCTCAGCTTCTAGCAAGGACGGAGGCCCGATTCTGGTAAGTGCCACCTCAGATATCGAAATGCACGACTTGCATTTTAACCGTCAGACGTCAGCGCATTAACGGTGTAATAATTCTTTGGCTTGATAATGCACGCGCGGCTGCTTAAGGCGTAACAACGGTAATTAATTATGAGCGTGGCCAATATAACTTTGAATTTCTGATTAATGAGTCGACTTGTATTCAATTGATATTCAATTGACATAAGCCTCAATTAGGATCACCATTAAAGTACATGACGATTTAAAATATCTGATTTTCCAGACAGTTCTTGATAAATAATGATAATTAATGATAAAAAAATTACACTCCTTTTTGTTGTAAGAGATTATCATTATAGCGAATGTTAACTTTAATTGCGTATACTGTGTATACATTGTGCTTACAATTCTCAGAAATCTCAAGATATTACGAAAGCTGTTTACTGAAATAAATTATACGTGCCAATGAAAACAAACGACGAAAATCTAGTTCAGTTATTAAGAGAGCTCATGCTTTTTTTTTTAGACAATTTTTTTAAAAATAGATATATAAGTAAGAATAATCAGAAAAATAAAAGTGTGAGTAACGAGGAGATCGTTATTTGCGATATCTTCTTCAAATTTTCAATATCTTCGTTTGTGGGATTTATAACTAGAGGTCTCGGATAGATCTCCTGAGAGATTACAGACGTGCGTTCCCAGAAGGCCGCAGCTTCTATTTCAGGATTCGAAAACAAACGAATTCCCGGCGCGTTCCACGTTTCGTTTGTGATGTTGAGACGTCTTGCGAGCAAGTCGAATTAGCACAGAATTCAGAAGTCAAGCTGTTTACTTTTGATGAAGCAATCAAAAGTTACGCGGTAATTAAATAGAATCAAGAAATGCTTATTACGTAAAAAAAATATTTCATATTCAGCGTGATTACTTAAATATACAGTTATTAGACGAGAGATTAGGAACGATTCGACATATTCATACACTGAAAAAAAGACTGGTTATAACTATCAAATGTGTAGTGAAATATTTGGTTAATGTAACCAAAAAAATAATTTTACTTTTCTAAATATTTAGTAACTTATACCAGATTTGATAATACTTACTAAACATTTAGTAAAATAAAATTATTTTTTGATTATATTGACAAAATATTTAATTGATACTATTTCACTATACATTTGGTAGTTATAACTAGACTCTTTTTTTTTAGTGTAAGGGCAATTTATTTTATTCGTCAATTTCTATTTTCTATTTTCCATCTACAAATAATCAAAAAGTAATTTAAGTTTTCTCTAGATGGAACAGAACTTATTTTCCTGATTATAACGGTACATCGAAGTAGCCAATTTTCAAGCTACTTCGGTTTTTACTTCTCCAACGCGAAATTATTATCCCTTCGGTTTCGCCGCGAAACTCTCTTCGGCGGCGTTCTCTCGTTATCTGATCAACACTCGGCGTCTGCGATACGTGTTAAAGTCATTATCCGCCCGCTCACAGCTTCCACGCAGATTTCTGATTCAGAGTGCGTGGCGGAGCCCCGTTACGACGATCCGGCACGTTCGCAACGTAACGCCGGCATGCCAGCCGCCCTCGCCTTGCGGGATGCGCTTCTTGCGGCGGGTGCGTTGCCTGCGCAAGCAAAAGATCGGACACCAATCTAGCGCGAAGATCTCTGCCCTTCCCGGAGACCTGGGCCCCTTTTTTTTTCTCTCCCTCTCTGCAAAACGTGCGGCGGCCCCTATGATGTACGAGCCGCCCTTATCTATCTTTATATGTACTGCTCTACGTTGCACGCATGTGCGTATGCTCATCACGCGCGGCTGCGGTGGCCGCTGTGATGGCGGATGCGAAGATTGAACGCAGGAGAAAGATTGAAGCTGGGGAAAGGGTAGTCAGGAAGCGGCGCTCGCAAATCCGCAGGCGGCTCGAGGTTTTCGGAATGCGCGGCGAGCTAACGAATAATTAATTTTTTTCTACACTACTTTTAGTTAAATGTTACATTACTTTTCATAAATCGCCTTCACTTCCAAACCTAAAATATTTATGAAATATTATTCTATATTCTATTTATATTTCGTAGTTAAACTATTTTACAGCTATTTTAAACTATTATTTAGCTGCATTGAAATTGCTTTTCTTCAGAGTTAGATAGTAATTAATTAAAAAGTTAATAACTCTTAACTTAATTTAGTAAATTAGTAATTTTTATAATGATTTAATTTTTAATTTTAACTAATTATTTTTGAAACACATAAACTTTAATTTATTAACTTTTTTCTTAAATTAAAAATTTATTTATGTAAAAGAAAAAATACATGCCCACAAAAGAAAACAATATTTCTTTATCATTTCATATAATTTACAAATAAAATATTAAATTTGATGATTCTATACTATAATTGTTTTGAATAATTTAACTTTAAAACTTACGAACTTATGAACTTTCAAATTTAATATGAATAATGTTTTTCAAAATTAACTTTTAATTTAACTTAAATTAATTTAATCTTCACGTAATTTTAAATTAGTTTTCTGTTCATGTAACTTTTAAAGTAACTAAATTAATTTTATAAGCTATTAACTTTAATTTAATTTAATTAAAAAAATATATCAACTTACACAAGCCTGCTTTTCACGAAAATGAAAGCAATTAGAAAGGGTTTTTGACCACGAAGTATCATTCGACCGCTTATGCCCCGAGTCGTTCATAACGCTGCAGTAATCCCGAGTGATTGCTCGGTTAAAAATGATACGTGGATGACTAGGTGGATTTCGAGGAAATTCGATACGGTCGGTCAGAACGAGACGGGGGCCTCGTGACGGGCGATGGGTGCGCGAGCGATGAGGAAAGCCATAAATAAGGCCGCATTCGTATGTGAGAGGCGTATTAGCGACGATTATCGTTCTCGTGCTCGCGTAATTTTCACATAGCGAGACGTTGCCACACGCTATCCCGTCAACGACATTCCCATCCTTCCCTGACGCGCCGACATTATGCCGGAATTATCTACTTACTCTAGAACGCGAGACCGCGCGTTCCCCGGTAAACGCGCGGCTTTTTCCACGATTACTCTTCCCCGCTTTCTCCATATCACTTTTGTCCCTCCCCCTCCCCTCGCCCCGCTCCCCCCGCCCTGCAATTAAAGATAAGTAATTACTGCTGGCAGATAAAAGCGAAGTAATATGCCTCGCTCTTTCGTTTTAAATACTCTCCTCTTTCATATTTTCGTAGAAAGAACTTCGTTCTTTCACGTTTCTTCATTTCTTGTCCGCTGTTCTGTTTAATAATTAATAGATACCACAATCAAAATTATGTCATATGTACAAAATACTGTGAAAAATGATGCGATTACATTATAAAGGAAATGATTAAAAAATAATTCACAATTTTATTGATGTGATTGAGAAAAAGCAAACAACATGTCGACGGCATGTGATCACTCTTCCTAGAGAGAAACTTCCGATGCCGTGTTTCTCGAAATAAAAAGAAATGGGATTCATAATGGTCCGGTAAAACTCGATTTATGAGTGATTAGTGTCTTCGAGAAAAAAAAAAAGATGCAGTGCCGGTGGAAGTTGCCGAGTGTCTTCTCTCTTATAACCGGAGGTGTGCGCGTGAGTCGCATGTGCGATACCGTGCAGAGACTTTAATGCGTCTGTCCACGGCGCTAAAACAATGTGTCGACGCGGTTGCCTCATTCCCGTCACGCGCGGTTGACGTTCGATGCCTTTCAAAAATCATATGCGGACGTGAGCACGTAAGCTCGCTTGACCTCATCAACGACTTCAATGAAAGTGATTTAAGTTACAATCAATCCAGTAATCATTGATCAGCGCTTTAACATTTTGTCCAGTAGAGCCTCCCATATCCGAAGTTCCATTATCCGAATACTCTAATATCTGAACGATCTACTATCCGAATGTTCCATTGTCCGAACAGTGTTTTTGTGGTAATGTTTAAAAACTGTTTAAGTATACATACTCTTCTACGTGACTTCTCTTTGACTGATTATATCCTAAACAAAACAATTTAGTACGAAGCTAATAGCGTACACTATACAACGGGAACATATTACAATGGGAACTAAACAAAAACGTGTAGTTTTAAATATTGAAACAAAATATGAAATAATTAAAGCTCTCGAACGTGGTGAAAGTGTGACAGAATTGGCACAAATCCATGGTGTAGGTAGATCTACAATTTCTACAAGATCTACAAGGAAATTTAATATAAAAATGTGTTTATTCTATTATCCGAAAATTCCCTTATTCGAACATTTTTTGTCTCCCTATTATTTCGGATATGGGAGGCTCCACTGTATACACGTTTTTCGGCACCTTCTCTACACACGTTGGATCACGACACTTCTGAATTAATTTTCATTACTTTTACAAGTATAAAAAAATTGTTTAATTACTCGTACGTATACTTTAACCTCTTTAGAAAATATTTATTTGTATGACTGTTCATTAAAAAAAATTGTATACAAATGTTCTAACTAATTACAGTTTTTCAAAGAAAATAAATTCGCAAGACAAAGTCGCCGAATTTTGTCTACAGAGTGTTAACGAAACAAATTGATTGACGTTTCAATCAATAAAAACGATATGGTTTCTATCTTAAAATATAATCTATCAGAATTGCAGTATGAGTTTATCAGGATTTTATGTATTTGAACACATATGCATATAATTAAAATTAATCAAATGGCGTTCAAGTTAAATAATTGAACATTTATGTTTGTTTAATAGTTAAATAATTACGTTTTTTTTAACAGAATCCGATTGATTTTCTTTCAATGCTACTGTGCGTTGTAATGTTATTCAGTACGAGTAATTCATACGTGTTAAATCAACTTGCTATCACACGACTATATAAATATATACTACGTGTAAATGTCGCGTAAATACACACGCGCGACCGCGTAAATGTTTTCTCTCGCTCCTACTGTCGCTCTTTTTATCGCTACCACGAACAAAGGTCGAGCCCCTGGGTATCCGTGGGCGGGTGTCATCTTATCGAATGGAAACTCGTTAATGCTCTTTGTCGATTGCCGTTGGCGGATAATGGCTCGTTTCAATTTCTAGCGGTGAATTTCACGCGTTCACTTGTCGATCAATGCGATTGCCTTGCTAATTGCCTTCGAGACAAAAGGTTGCGCGCAGAAGCCGCATACGAAAGGTGAAAGGGGGTCCTGATGGATGCTGAAAGGTGTTAGAGAAGCTTCGTGTATCAACATTGTGTCGCCCCACAATCATGGTCTAGGCTTCGCAAATCTACAAGGATTTTTATTTATCTTTTATTCTTTAAAATATTTGATCGAACGTACACAGAAAAAAATGACCATCAAATCAACAATTCATTGTTTCATATATAAGCAAGAATATAAAATCTTGGAAGAATTTGATAATCTTGATCAGACATAATTTGCTTACATGAAGAAACAAAATTTCTTTATGTTAGCAAATTATGTCTCTTTGAGATTATAAATGCTTCCAAGGAGATTTTATATTCTTGCTTATATATGAAACAATGAATTGTTGATCTGATACTAATTTTTTTTCAGTGTAGAAAATAAATATTAATTTAATAAATTTAATTTTTGTGAATCTGGAATATTATCCAGTTCCGTTTTATTCTGATAGACTCTAGGATGCTCTATGGTTCTTGTAACAAACCAACTCCTTTGGCATTATGCGACTTCGAGCGCCTTGTTGTGCGTCGTTGCGATTTAACGATCTCGTGGTTACGAGGGCGGCATCGAAAGGTCGCGCTTCCTGGTTGCCCTTTCATTCCTCTACGTGTGTTGGGGTAATTCCGCAGGTCGTGCGGAATGTTAGGTCTTCTTCACGTCGTCGCACGACTCGGCAAATGCGAGAGACGTTCACATTGGGATACAGACCGGGGATCACTCCGGCGGACCTTTCACCGCTGGACGCATTCCTCCATTTCGCGCATCCTTCGCATTCGTCCTTTTCTACCGCGATCCAATTCAACGGCACTTCTTAATCTGTTTTTTTGTCGCACCCCCTCTGGTTTCTCTCTTGCTCTCCCGCGCGATCTACCGACATTTCAAAGACGCGGCTCTCGCGTTGATTGCTGCCAGATGTTTCGTCTTTCGGACCTTTCTCTCTGGCGCACACTCTTTCTTTCTCGTCAAATAAAGCGAAGGTGCGGTTCGATACACTGTTATTTGATGCGAGACTTATAGACGATGCCTTATTGCTGTTATGAGTGATTTTACTGACTCAATAATATCGTAAAATCAATCGAGTAAATATAGTGATTTTCTTATTATAAACATTATTATTTAATGACTTTCTTGTGATTATTAGAAGAAATTATTATTGTTTCCAGAAACTAATTTCAAATCTGAAAAAAAGTTCATGTAATAATAATAATTTATAAAATCAATTCCGAATAATTTACATTCAATTTTAATTCAATTCGATCGAAATTGCCGTATCGTAAATTTCGCGGCATGCTAAAATGACGCTTGACTTTGATTAAATCTGCAAGAAGGGGGGATTCGGCGGATGCTGTGAGCGATGCAGAAAAAGGACCGGGGACGAAGAACTTCTCGGAGGCAAAAAAGCGTCCCGTCGGGTGTAGAGGGGCAGAAACGGAGGAACAATCGGCAACAATAAAATATGGTCGAGGCAGGACGATAAAGTCACGATGTTGTTGTCTTCGTTGGCGGGTCGCCTTCGCTTTCGCGTCGTCGTCGTCGTCGTCGTCGTCGTCGTCGGCAAAAACGCATCGATTAAAAGTTAAGCGAGTCCACTGCGCGCTATCAAAGCAGAGGACAATCGCGACCTCGGCGACCCAGCCTGAAAGCAGAGCCTTGTACGAAATCCTCGTCCCCTTTCGCCGTCCTTCTGTGGAACCCCCTGTGTAGCTGCCTCCTCCCCCTTCATCCCGTCGCCATCCTTTTTCATTCGTGCTCTTCGTCTTCTGCCGGCCGCCGGAGCTGGCCGCGCGAGTTCTGCGCCACCTCTTCCGCCACTTTATCCTCGTGCTTCTCCCCGTTCTTCATTCTCGATGCTTTCACCCTTTTTGGGAATTGGCGGGATCTTGAGTGCGGCGCGCGATGAGTTCGAGATCGTCGTCGTTTGTCGGCGCCCGCGAGAATGGAAATACCATTGGCCAGACGGGACCGACAGGACAATGTTCGAGAAATTCTCGCGGCTATGCGAGAGATACCGCGAACCGTCGTCGTTGATCATCCTGTCTTCATACGTGCCACCGATCTTTTTCGGGTGTCCCGCGCAGGTTCGCGGAATGAAGGAGGAATTGGCGATCGAAAGATAAAAAAGTTTTATAGATCAAGATAGATTTATATATTGCCTTTATCACTGTGCATTGTGCCGTGCCTAAGTGCGCAAATTTGGTCACCACAATCGGTCAATTATATCGAATGGACTTACAGACGTCATTCTTGTATCATTGTGCTCGGAAAAATCTATACTTTTCCCCACTATATTCATTTTTTGTTAACATTAATTTTGTTTAAGAAAGACAATTATTTATTTGTAAAAAATTTGTGTTCTTTTCTGTAAATGATATACGATAGCGTCTTTTACATGGAAGGATGAAAAAAAATATACTTGGCGCGAGCCGCTACCGCGTCTCTTGATCTTATAGTTTGAAAAATAATGTAGTCTTAAATATTTTTGTGTTGAAGTATTCGTCTCCAAACTACTTCAGAGACATTCTTAATAAATAATGCGGTAATGACGAGACATTTTGTACGGAGTCATGGAAAATATTAGTCATGAGTTCGCCAGGTATGAATTACAGTATCTTGATCTATCTGCCATTCATTCGATGTATTTCATCAATAGGCGATATTAAGGCTGTCATTTATTCGAATCGATGTCTACAATTTCGCTGAGTTCAGATTCCTTATTAAGCACGCGCCGAGCTGATCTCTATTACAATGGAAACGCGTGACAAAATGACGTAAGTTAAAAATTTTCTTGTAACTGTATGGAGGTCGAAAATCGAACTCGTCAAGATTACACCGGCTCAATCTGTTCGCGGCTCACGCTCGCTCGGGTCAGAAATAAATTTCGACGACTTCTTGTTCGCGAATCAACGCCTTCCAACCGCCTCCCGATGAGAAGGCACGAGAGGGAGGAGCTGCTGAAGCGGCGGGAGGATAATCCAGCTGACGGACAATACGCATTCCGACCCTGTGTTTTGTCGGCGGGACAAATTGCGACGCCCGTTAAACGCCCGCTTTTTGCCCGCGGCGGTCTTTCGCCCTCCGGGCGGTTCATGTGGACGATGCACTTTGTTGCGTTCGTCCTGATGACGTCGCCGTACGGGTGGGATACGAAAGCGCTTCTGACAGTAAGAAAATCTCGCGAGATATTTTACCGCGAGATTTTTCACATCGAAGAGAAAGATAATCAAAAACTTTTATAATTAATCCTTAAACACACTGCTGGAAATCCTACTAAAATTCGATCGCTTGCTGTGTGAAGACGGAATGAGAAAGAAGATTCGGTCTAGGTGGAAAAAAAGTTTGAAGTCTCCCCTATCGATACGCAGAGAGAAAAAATTGTAGTGATGGCAACTATAAGGGGACAACCATACAAATTTTGTT